>JUDZ01009699.1:0-48599 GCA_000812845.1 Stagonosporopsis tanaceti
AGGTCAGGGTACCGCCTGTGGTAAAAATTTGTGGCAGCAGGCGTTTGCGCTGAGTACACAAGCGAGCCTTTCTTCACGGTGAACCTTTAACATCTGCCCAGCCCACAACAAATCGTGATTACACGATCTCTATTCATCCTCATCATAGTCATCGAAGGGCCAGTGTCGCTCTGACATCTCCCTCAACCACGGTTCAGCATCCGCAGAAGCGAGCGCCTGCTCACGAATCTCAGCTACCTTACTCTTGGCGCTGTCAAATCGCTCGTGAAGGGTCCATCCGTCAGATGCCACACCAAGGTGGTCGTTAATCCGCTCCATGTCACCATCTGCATCGCGATGCGAGTCGTCCAAAGCGTCGATACGCTCTGCTTCTTCTTGTGAGAAGGACAAAGGACAAGCAGGCACAGAACCACTGTGGTCAGGTAAAGCAATTTTGTCCCAATTCTGTGCAAGCTGGACGAGGTCGTACTGAAGAGGTGTATTGAGCCCCTCCCATGGTTCGCCGGCATGATCAAAGGTTCGACGTCTAAGCAGATCCGTCTCTTGTTGAAGCGCACTCCAGTGTCGCTGGTTCAGTCGCTGGGTAAAGCCCAGGTAAAAGAAATGCACGTGTCTGCGACGGAATCCTTCTTCAACTTGTGCTCTCTCAATGTCGTCCAGAGAATCAAGATCGTCTGGAAGACGTGGTGGCGCAAATAATCTTGACTCCGCATCGCCGTAGTTTTGGAAAGAGTCTGGTATGCCGGCAGTAAGAAATGTCGGAAGAGCAACAGCATGCTGCCAGTCAATCAAACCAGTTCAGATATGTCAATCCTGTAAGTATTGGGGTCAAGATCATGATTGTAGTAAATGCTCCCACTAGCAGGTAGTCGGATGTTGAAAAGCTTGGTTTCAAGCTTGACAATATCGTGCAAGATCTGAAGTCGCTGTTCTTCAGAGAGGTCGAACCAAGCAACTCCAATCGGCTTTCCAGGCAGTTTCTCCATCAAGATGTATTCTGAGCCCACAGGATTTTCGCCGACGGCATATGCAAATACTCGCGGCGTTGGAATGCCATGTGTGCGAGCAAAGTCCATTGTCGCACCTTCGCCAGCTACAGCCAGTCGTCGCGGCTTCGTAGAGGGATAGGGTAATCGCGCAAGAACCGACTTCCCATCTTTCATGCCTATTTCGAAGACTCTGTTGAACCCTCCCTCGGCTAATTTCTTCAGGCTTATAACGTCGGACTCAGGCTTCCCAACAGATCTTGCAGCGACTTCCACTAGCTCTTCGACTTTGAAAGGTATGCGCCTCTCAGCCAGACGCTTGCTCTCGTTGTACCTGCGATATAACGTCAGAGTTGACCATCAATGCGAAGTGTCACTCAGGCTACTCTCACATCCATCTGCCAGAGGTATATTCGAACAAGTCATAATTGCAATGTACGATGTTTCGAGCGAGGTCACGAGAAAAAGTCAATCTGCGACTGGAGTTCCAAAAGATGTCGGGCTAGAAATGATTTTGCGTGAGTGAGCACTGCCAATGTCCTCGACATGACGCTCGTGAGACGAAGCTCGTGAGTGGAGTAAATTGCAACAGCATCTCAATGCGAGCTTTCGCTATAGGCGTGTTACGCCCTTGAAAGCCAATCAACAGCCTCCATGAGGATTGATGGAAATGCAGATAGGATCTGACACCGAGCAATGGCAAAGACGAGATGCTTTCAAGGAGGCGTACGAAGGGGCAAGTCAGGCAGCTGCGGTGATCAACAGGCTAGTCCTAAAAGAGAAGCAAGCAATACAGGACTCCCCAAGTCTAACTCCAACGCGGAAAAAGAAAAAGGGTAAAAGAGACACAGATCTGCGAAGGGAGTGTGGGCACGACGAGAAAACACAAGGCGTATCGGTGCGAGACTTTATCGGTCTTTGATCTATGAACATGAATATGCAAATTAGCGAGAAAGCACGCTATGATATCGAAACAAGTTTTTGAGAACCTCCCAAGCCCAGACCGGCATATACTGGGTTTTAGGCGATGGAACCACCAGTGACCTTCAAGATCATGCTGCCACTGCCCGGTTTGCTGACGACAACAGCCTGTGCGAGCTTTTCCTCTGTGATGTCCGGGAACTTCTTCCTGTAGTACTTCTCCTCCCACGCTTTCTTGACGGCCTCGACCTTGTCCTTAGGCACGAGGTGCACACTGCAGCCTCCCCACCCAGCGCCCGTAAGGCGGCTGCCAGTTGCGCCGGCGGCGCGTGCCAGCTGGCACAGCTCGTCGAGCTCGGGACAGCTGCAGTCGTAGATGTCGCGGCACGAGTCTTGGGTTGAGTTCATGAGGTCGCCAAGGGACTGGAGGTAGGCCTTGTCTGTGGAGGGGGGGTCGGAGAGAAGGGAGCGGAACTTGATCACGCGGAGAGCTTCTGTGAAGACGTGCAGTGCGCGTTGGCGCAGCATGAACTTTTCTGCGCGGACAGGGAACTTGGACATGTATCGCTGGTTGAGGTCGTCCTCTGAGACACCAAGGAGTGCACAAATATCGGATCTTGTGTACCCCTCCTCCTGTGTGAGGTAGTCTTCGGTATGCTGCACGAGCTTGTGTAGCTGAGTCTCGAAGTCTGCAACGGAGGTCTTTGTGTTGTCTGAGACGCCCTCCTTCTCCTCGAAGTATGTGTCGTGGAAGCCACGCAAGCTGACGCCCAGTGGAGAGGAATCATTGGGCAGCTCCTTCTTCAGACCGAAAGCCTTGGCCAAGAAAGCAGCGGCGAGGGTGCATTCGACGACACGCAGGTTGTAGCATACTGGCGCAGTGACGTGCTTGTCGGCTGCAACGAAGCTCTGGGCGGTGACGAAGGTAAGCTCGGGGTCTGTTGTGGGGAACTTGATGTTGGTGTAGTCAAGACTGGGCTTGAACGAGACGTAGAGGGCGGAGCCGCGGAGGGAGAAGACGGACGCAGCCTGGTCCATGCTGGAATGAAGTTAGCGATGAATGTGTACATGTGGTTGGCCGACTTACCCTCCAGAGTTGACACCGACAGCACGCTCCGACACGATGGCAAGCTCGCAGAGCTCTTTCTTGTCGACCTCGTCCTCGCCGTTCGCAGCGAGCACTGCCAATGCGCTCGTGCATACCACAGAGGCTGAGCTCGAAAGGCCACCACCGCTGGGCACGGTGCCGTCGCAAACAATGTCCATACCAACTGACTGGAACTTGCCGCGCTTCTTCTGGAGGAGCTCTGACACACCCTTCAGACCGGACTTGAAGTAGTTGGTCCACTCGTGCTCAGTGGAATCGATAGGAATCTCTCCCTCGGGGATCTCGAACTCTCGTGTTGGAAACTTCTCCGAGTTCAGGTTGGCTATCCGCACCCGGGGCTTCTCGTCTGAGGGTCTGACAGCTACGGCCATGATAAAGTCTGCGGTGATAGCCATGGGCAGTACTTCGTATAGGGAGTAGTCAATGTGCTATTACTTGTAAGCTGCGATGCGGTGCACAAGCAGCGAGGAGCTTGCTGACCTCTCCAATGATGTTAACTCGCCCAGGACTGCGCGCGACAAACTCAGCCTGCCTGCCGTGGACCTCGTTGAACTTTGCAAGGAGCTTCTCCCATCGCTTGGTCTCGACTGGAACCGCGTCTTCTGGATAGATGTCGCGCAGCGACGTGGCTGTTGGGACCGACATTGCGATTTGAGAGTAAGTAAGCTCTGAAAACCGAGACAGAGCAAGAGAGAGAAAACAAGAGAGGGAGGGACCAGCAGGAAAGAAAAGTCAGGTTATATGGATATGAGAGTCGCGAGCACCGCGGGGATGCCAGTGCGGCTAGGCTCGAAGGGTTAATGCAGCCGCCGCAAGTCTCGTAACCCCGCCATTGGCTGCAGGTACCGCGGTCGCAGAGCAAGCTATGATGCGGGTGAGAGCAGAGGCGGGATGTTTGCTGAAATTGACGTCTGGTCAACAAGCTGACTAGGTTAGGCAATTGGCGGTCTCCCGGATCGGCGCTGCGGGATTCCCAACGGCGGCGGGCTCAGGATGATAAACACGGCACCACGGCCGTTCGCCTGTATCATGTCAGGCGCGTGTCGAGCACGAACTGGCTATCATGTCGAATTGGGTATCTCTTTGGTATCTGACAGCGCATGGCCCAGCACGACGCTCACTCGGTCCCTCTCCCTCTCCCCCGACCGCGCAACCCTCGCCCGATGCCGCTGCCGGCGCGGCCTCTGGTCGAGTCGCTGCGACTGATGCCTCGTCCGGTGTGTCCTCCGACGCCGACGTATCCAGCCGGGGTGGTCGATGTTGAGGCGCCGCGTGGTCGCGTGCCTCTGCCTCTGCCTCTGGGCGCGGGCTTTGGCGGCCCTGCTTCTGCTCTCCTGCGCTCCTCGTCTGCTTTCCTCGCTGCCGCGTCCCTGCGCGCCTGCTCTTCTGCCGCACGACGTTCGACCGCCTGCTTTCTGTGATTTTCCTCTTCCTCGATATCGAGCGTGTCCTGGGTTGCGCCCTGCCATTGCGGGTTCAAGATGAGCCGCTGATTGTGCTCCGTCTGGGAGAGGATGCGTGTCCATGTCTGGAGGAGCGTGGACGCGTTCTGGACCGTCTTGGACACGGTCTGCGACTGTCAGTATGTAGCGCACAGCACAGTCTTATGGCGGCGGTACGTACACCCATGTTCTCCTTGGCTTTCTGCAGGCTCTCGACGACGCCCTCGATGACCTTGTTGACACTGCGCACGCTCTCCAGCTCGCGGCGCAACGCAGCCTCTCGGGCCTCCTCCGTGGTGTAGTGCGACTCCGTTGCGCGCGCCTTGCCCGCTGCCGCACCGTCCCCGCCCTCGGCCGCAGCACCCTCGGCGCGCTGCTTGTTCTTGCGAGCGGCCGGGGTGTCGAAGAGCGCGTCGCTGTCCGAGTCGGACAGGTTGAGGTCGTCCATGTTGGGTGGCGGCGCCATGATGCGTGCGGGTTCCGTGGTTCAATGTCGGGCTGCACGTGTTTTGTTGTTGGTCGGCCAACCCGCTCCGGCCAGGGCGTGGTGGGGTGCAGCCCGCCAGCGCGCAAGGGGCAGCGGCGTGCTCTTGGCGCCTTCCCGCCAGCCTCACCAACCTCCTCCATGCCCAGTGCACAACCGTTCGCACCGTAGCGAGGCCCCGTCAGCTCCACTTCACCGTCACCGTCCCCTATCTCTATCGATACTCCGCACTGCGCCCCTTATCGCCCCAACTCTGCGCACCGCGACTGCGCCTGTTTAAAGCGCGTGGACTAGCTTGTTTTGGCGCTGCATCTCGTGTAAACGCGCTTCACCTACACCGTGAATCAACCACCCCACGCGTTAGGACACTTCACTTCACCATGAACCGCACCCCGTCGCCCCCTCGCCGGGTGCACACGCCACCGGCGCCTCTTCACGGGGACAACTGGGAGCCGTTTTCCCCGCGCCGCTCCAGCAGGGTCGCCGCACAACGCGGCCTTCACCTCGAGCAAACAGACAGCGCACGCACCCCACGGACCAGGCGCGACGTGACGCCCGTCGCTTCTTCGAGGAAACCCACTGCGCGCGCCTCCAACTTCACTCTGTCACCACCATCCTCGCCCGCCTCTCCACCAAAGCACCGCTCACCACACTCGACGCGTCGCGCACTGTTCGCCGCAGCACCCGCGCCCGACTCGGACTCGGACCAGCCTCCACCAACATCAGGGCGCCGCTTTCTCGCATCCATGGCACCAAGCATGCTCCCAACTCCGGCCAAGACTCCGCGCAAGCGCGCACTGCATTCGGAGCAGTCGATCAAGCCCACAGCGCGCGTCTTGTTCCCTAACCGCCCCGCGACTATCGATGAGGTGACTCCACGAAAGGCGCGCAAGTTCACCAAGAACGTCTATTCTTTGAATAGCTTCGAGGAGAATGGCGCATCGTCTGAGAAGATTGAGATCTACACCGACTCAAAGGAGCGCATCCCTACCGCTGATGAGGACGACGACGACGACGAGAATCCGTTTGTCATCAAGAAGGGCAAAGGAAAGGCCAAGGCGAAAGCGAAGCCGAGAGCCACTCCCCAAAAGCGCAAGAAGAACGCAAAAACCGAGGACACGGAAGAAGCTACTAGCCGCATGGAGGAGGCTGTGAGCCGCGATGAGGGCATGATCTACATCTTGTAAGCGCGCCAATTCTATGATGCGTACCATTCAACTAACGAAACACAGTCGTGGAAAGAAGGTGTTCCGCAAGTTCCATGACGACCATCCGTCTGACGCGCTCACCGAAGAAGACGAGGAAGCGTCCGGGGACGATCTTCATCTACTTCGCCAGGCTGGACCTGCAGCGCGTCGCCCTCTGACACGCTCGTCTATCAAGCCGAAGCTGCTGTTCCAAGAAGAGATCAAGCAGAGGAAGCTCGAAAACGGCGAAGTCACCGAGGACGAAGAGGAGGCAACCACCGACATCGACACCCCCCTCGCGACCCCAAGTCGAGGCAAGGGCAAGATGGTTATGCACATCGCAGACTCACTGCAGGAAGCAACTCCGCCTCCCACTGTGCGCAAGGTCAAGCGAGGTACGCTCTACTTTCCTCATGTGCCACCAAACCCAACTGACAACATCGCAGAAATCTCGTTCGATTCCTGGACCCGCGTCAAGTCCGCCCACAGCTCCGGCAGCTCCTCGCGCGGCCCGAAGCGCAGCGGCTCTCCGCTAATGCACGAGGTGGACAAGAAGGCTCGCAGTGAGCACTCCTCGTCTTCCATGTCAATCGACAGTCTCTAACACGGCACAGCCCGTACTTGATCCACTTACCCTGCAAGCGAATTCTGAATAGCCAAGGCTTTTGATGGCTTTGCCGCGAGCTTGCCAACACCATCTTCGGCTGGCGGCGCTCTTATCTTGTTTCTTTACTGGCGTTCACGGGCTTCGGATTAGCGATCTGCACACAGGATACCCAGCATTTAGTGCGCGTCTGTAGGGGTTTGTCCTACGAGGTCGCACGGTAGGTTTGTTTTCGAGGGTAGAGGAGGGGGTTGGCGCTGTGCATTGCATAGCGTGAGCGAAGGATCATAGTAGCATTGACAGGCCAAGTATACGGCCTTGCGGTGAGTGGCATTGGTGGCACAGCAAGCACACCACAGGATCATCACGTAGCTAGAACCACAACCAGAACCAATCAAACAAAGATAAACACCCTGCTTCTCATTTCCAACCCGTGCATGTCTGTCTCTACAAGCACCCCTCCAAGCCAGCCAAGCTAGCCACCTACTTCTTCGGCACGACCCCAAAAAACGCACTCATCTTGCGCATCCCACTCGTATCCACTTTGCGCAGCCGCTTGACAGCCAGACTCTCGCTCTTCTTGCGCCGCTCCTCGTCCTCCTTCTTGCGCTTCTTCTCCTCCCGCTCCGCCAGCTTGTCCTCGTCCACCTCGAACCCGCGCTTGCGGCTGATATTGTCGCTGATGCTGCGCAGCGCCGCGGCTTCGGCTTTGAGCGCCGCGAGCTGCGAGAGGTGGCTTGTGAGCGGGGTGAAGTCCGGGAGGTTGGGGGAGGGGGTTGCTGTGTTGGGGAGGAAGGGGGGTTGGAGCGCGAGGGGCAGGTAGGCGGTTGAGAGGTAGGTGAGTGCGGTGCGCAGGCGGAGGAGGCGGGGGATGTTTTCTGGGGTGTGGAGGGAGGGTTTGGCGGGTGCGTCGCGCTCGTCCGGGGTGGTGAGGTCGGTGGCCTGGCTCGCTGTGTCGGCGGCGGTGGCGGCGGTCGAGGGCTGGCTGTCGCTGGCTGGGGTTGAGGCGCTGTCCCCAGACGAGACGGCGCTCAGCGTGCTGTCTTCGCGCCGGATGCTCATGATGGGCACGTCGAGCTCGGATTTCACAAACTTCTCCTCCATGCTCGCAGGGAGGCCGTTGCGCACCATGCGTTCGGCCTTGGCAACAAGGAGAGTGTGCAGTTTGGGTGTGGACAGGCGGTACATTGTCTCGTCGCCTGCGTCGGCCGTATCGCAGACTTGGTGCATCTTCTTCTCCAGCATGGTGTTTAGTGATGGGTACTGTGCAAGCAGTGTCCGCCAGTGCCGTGACGAAGCAGATAGTCTGTCTGTGTACTCGTCTATCGCGAGGAAGTGCTGCTTCGTGTCTTTTGCTGTTTTTGGTGCTAGGACTGGCAGGATAAGGAAGAGCAGGTCAATTGGTGTTGCGAGGAAGAGGTCTGCGTTTTTTGTTACGAAGCCGCTGCCGAGTCCAGTCTCAGTGTCATCTTGTTTCTCCGCCGGCTTCTGACTGTCTTCCTTCTCCCCATTCCCTGGCGACTTGCCGTCCTGACTTGTGATCAACCAACTCCGACATGCTTTCTTGGGCGCGGCGATGCGCGTGAACTCGTAGAAGCCCTTCGACGGGCAGAAGTAGTAGCGTGAGGGCGTGTCGGTGGCTGGGTTGTCGAGAGTGACTATCCGTGCATCACTGGACGTATCTTTGGGGAGTATGAAGAGCTTGGGCGGATTTGATGTGGCTGCCGGGAGCGGTCTTGTGGTGGATGGTGCTGGTTCGGGTGTAGGCTCTTTTGGCGCGGGTTTTGCGCGAGTAGCTCTTGCCATGCTTCTTCAAATGTGCTGCCGTGGGATGCTGAAGCAATTCTGTCCTCTACAGCACGAATATACACGAAATTGGCAGCAGACTGTGTGTATAGTGTTCAATTGACCATCGACCGACGCGGAGTCCTGCTAAAGTGGCACGCGAACGCGACGCGGCACGCGAAGGATCCCTGTCGTTTCATCTCAGAGCAACCTCAAGCCGCAACCTTATTTGCACGGCAAACAACAACAGCGAGTCAACACGCCAGAACAGGCTGGTGACACCTGACGTACCCACACCTGCCGCCCCAAGCGTTTGCACTCTCGGGCCCGCTGCAGCTTGCTAGGCGCAAGAAATGGGTGCGTCCGAGCGGACCCTTATTCACACACACCAGCGACCATGATCGTACGGGAGAGCCCCAAGGCCAAGGGCGCGTCCTCCACTTCCCCGCCTGCAGATCCTTACTGACCGCCGCAGCAGGCACACAGAACCCCCCCAACTGGCCGCCCAAGTCCCCCTACGAGGCCCTGCTCAGCTCGCCGTCCGGCCGCCGCAGGTACGAAGAGCGCCGAGCGCGCAAATCCGTCTCGCCCTCCCCGGTGAAGCGCCGACCGGTGTCGCTGCAGCAGCTGCAAGACGATGGCGACACTACCGAAGACGAGGATGAGGAGACGCTGCAGCTGAAACTACAGGCTATCGAGGCCCGCCTGAAGCTCAAACAGCTGCAGAAGGCCCGCAAAGCTGAGCCCGAAAGCCGCGCAATCCCATCACGACCAGGCACTGCAGCAGCACTGCGTAGAACCGAGCTGCCGCCACCAGACGCCGGCGTGCAGGTCCCTGTCTCGCCCATGCGAACCCGACACAAACCAGACGAGCCGCGAAGCCCTGCGCGTGTACTTCTTGGCATCGACAAGGGACTCAAGGCGTCTGAGGTCAGCCTCAAGCGTCCTGGTCAAATTCGAGCCGCAAACGGTCTCGCGCGGTCCAACACCACGGGTGCCCTGGTAACACCAAGAATCAAGTCGTTCAGCGAGCGCATTGCCGAGAGTAGGAGCAAGGAGAAGCAGCGTGAGGAGAACGAGCACAAGCACGAAGAGAGAAGGACGAGAGGGTTTGGGCTGGGCAACGTCGCGGGAGTGAAACGTGAACGACCGACATCGTCACGAGGCTCGTCGTTCACCTCGGACACTCGAGGCTCTTTCGCGGACCTACCCCAGGTCCGCAGCTCGTTTACCGACATGCCCCCACCGGGATCAAAGACACACAGCAGGACGCACAGCCGGTTGCTGAGTTCACAGGAAAGCGTACCCACACCACGACGGGGCTCAGTGCCTGATGCGCGCCTACCCTCGTCTTTCTCAAGACCATCGTCAAGAGGCGTCCAAGCGCCGACAGCCACCTCCAGCTTCTCCAAGTATGAAGAGATTGTCCAGCGCAGCGACAGCTTTGATGGCCCCGGCTTCGAATCGTTATCAGGCTTGCATCTGAAGTCGCGTGATATGCTGCACAGTGTCGTCACGCGCACGCTTGAAGGCAAAACGGTGTTCACGATACCACAGCTCTTGAAGACCGTGAAGGCCCCGGACTACGACCCACCAGACTGGGAGAACGACTATGTTGTAATGGGCGTGATCTGCTCGAAGTCCTCACCTCGCGATACCCAAAACTCAGCCCGAGATAATTCCAAAGGCAACCAAGAGCGCAAAGAGCATGGCAAATTTATGGTTATACGGCTGACCGACTTGAAATGGGAACTCGATCTCTTTCTGTTCGACAGTGGCTACGAGCATTTCTGGAAGCTGCCCATCGGTACCCTAGTAGCCATCCTTAACCCCGACATCATGCCACCAAAGGACCGAAACAGCGGCAAATTTTCCCTAAAGCTCACCAACTCTGACGACACTGTACTTGAGATTGGAGTCGCAAGAGACTTGGACTTTTGCCGTGCGAAGAAGAAGGATGGCAAAGAGTGCGGGCAATGGGTCGACGGGCGCAAGACCGAGTTCTGCGAGTTCCATCTTGCACTACAAGTCGAGAAAAGCAAGAGAGGCCGCATGGAAATCAACGGCATGGTTGGCGCAGGAGGAGGCGGGAATGGAGGTGGTATGTTCGGCAGGAGAGCGCCGAATGGCTTCAAAGGCGATCAGTTGCGCAAAGAAGGCAAATACCACGACAGCCACCTGCATGAGACCATGTTCATTGCGCCGAGACCGGGCGGCGCTGCGCGCATGCTCGATAAAGATGATCAAGGCTTTGAACGTGGTGGTAGTCGAGAAGAGCGACACCGCAAACAGCTTGCTGCAAAAGAGAAGGAACGAGAGTTGGCCAAGAAGCTGGGACAAATGGGAGAGGGAACCACAGGCGGCGACTACCTGAAGAGGAGATCTGACCCCTCGGCAGCGCTCTCCACTACAATGTCTCAGGAGCTGGCTAGTGCAAGACAAGAGAAGGCTGTTGAGTGCGACTATGGAAGCCTCCTCAACCGAAAGGCAGCAGACGTCTCCTTGAACCGAAAAGCGAGTGCCTCCCTTATACCGTCGAAACGAAAGCACTCTAACGCAAGCAAGACCACTGCGGCCAGGACCAGCGAACCTGTCGGATGGAGCGGTGCTTTTAAGCACAGTCTCGTCCTTTCGCCGCAAAAATCACGCCCTCTCTCGCCGAGTAAAAGTCGCCCCGACTCTGCTTTGCGTGGGACAAGAGCAGGCAGTCCGGCAAAGAAGAAGGCGCGTCTACTGTTGCCTGAGAAGGGCATACGAGAGCCTGGTCGCGAGAGTCTTGGTGGTCTCGACATTGGGCTGATTGCAGCCATGGACGATGACGACGACGATTTGGAAGTCGTGTAATTCTCATCAGATCTACCTCGATCTTGTGGTTTTCCTAGTGTATGATTGTAACGCAGCAACAGGGTGAGCAACGATTATGGCGTTCAAAATGCGCCGCGCTGATTGGCGGGGCTAAGCGAGGGCATTGGGCGAATTTGCGTTTTGGGCTTGGTTTGCCTGGACAGATACCACAGTAACGAGTTTCCTAGTGTACAACAGTATCCATAGACCTGACATTGGTCTTTTCCTTGAATCGAAATACATTGCTGTTCTGTAACTATTCGTGGATCTCACCATCGCAACAGCACTAGGCCACTGGTCCCTGATCAGGAAGAGCAGGACCAACACCAACCCCCCGACATTCCAAAGCACGTGTAACACCATGGCGTCCTCTTCAGGAATCCTGATACACGCGCTCATCAACTATGAAGACCCTTATGTTCAACCACTCCTCCTGCGCGCCCTCTCTGCTCGCCTCCCTCCCACATCCTACAAACTAGTCAGTACCCTCGACGACCTGCCCGCCTCAACCCCCTGTCTCCAATTCGTGCAATACGAATCCATATCCTGGGATCTCTTGCTCTCCAATCCCTCTTTCCTGGCCAACGCCTACGTGATCCGCAAAGCGCTGATCCGGAAGCACTACCTCAGCACCACGGTTGCCAACTGGATCACCAAGTACCCGGACAGCGTGCTGAAGCGGGGCGTCAAGCCGAGTGTGGAGTTTGAAGTCGACTATGCGGAGTTTCTGGACGATGCGTTGGTGGAGGCGTGGGAGTTGAGGGAGAGTTGGGGCAGGAGCGAGGGGAAAGAAGGTGAAGAGAGGGAGTGGTGGATTTTAAAGCCGGGGATGAGTGAGCGCGGGCAAGGGATCAGGTTGTTTTCGAGCGAGGAGGAACTGACGGAGATTTTCGAGGAGTGGGATCCGGAGAGCGATGATGACGAGGAGGAGGAGGACGGGGATGCGAGGAGTGATGCAGATGGAGGCGAGGGGAATGGTATCATCACAAGCCAACTGCGGCACTTCGTCGCGCAGCCGTACATCCATCCCCCGCTGCTCCTCGCGCCGCCCGGCGAACCATCGCAGCTGAGGAAGTTCCACATCCGGACGTACGTCCTCGCTTCCGGCGCGCTGAAGGTCTTTGTCTACAAACCCATGCTCGCGCTCTTCGCAGCACGTCCATACTCGCCGCCGTGGGAAACAGACTTCACTTCTCCGGACGACCGCGACGACGCCATGCGCGCGCACCTCACCAACACGTGTCTGCAGGACAGCGGCGACAGGGAGGGCTCTGTGGGGTTATTCTGGAACCTGCCCGACGACATCGTCGCCCAACCCTCCTCCGCTCCTTCCATCACCGCCTCTTCAGACTGGAAATCCGCCATCTGGACCCAAATCAAGGACATCACAGCCGCGACGTTCGAGGCTGCAGCCAGGGGGATGAGCATCCATTTCCAGCCACTGCCAAACGCGTTTGAGGTCTTTGGGCTGGACTTCATGGTCGGCATTGAGGGGGATGGGAGTCTGAATACGTATTTGCTGGAGGTCAATGCGTTTCCGGATTTCAGACAGACGGGTGATGAGTTGAGTGGGTTGGTAGAGGGGTTGTTTGAAGGCGTCGTGGAGGAGGTCATTGCGCCGTTCTTTGGGGTAGAGGGGGAGGCTGGGAAGAAGGAGAGGGAGGGCGAGGAGGGTATGGTTAAGGTTCTGGATATTGATTTGGGGAGGCGGTAGATGCGGGAGCGGATAGCAAGAGTGGTGAGAAGATTGATTTTGTCATTCTGCGCAGGCGTTTCAGGGGGGGTGAGTAGAGAAAGTCAAGATGAGGTAAAGAAAAGAGTAAGTTCAGGTCTCAACCATGCTAGGCAGATTCTCAGTACTTTATGAGTAGTCAGCGAAGGTAAACAGAGATTATGATAGGGAAGTTAGCCGGCTTGCGTGTTGTGCGCAACCTGGACTACTCAGCCCCGTCGTGACAAGGCTTTTGCCAAAGTTAGCTTACCTAGACAGGATGTTGATTTGCAGAGTGCTTGCTTGTACCTGCCATTTTCGCAACCAGAACAATGTTGAAATGTGCATACAGCACTAATCTGGTTAGAAACATCATATCAGCCCTTTCTGCTGTAACAGCAGTTGCAGATTTACTGAGTGAGCACCATTGACTACAGCATTTGCACATCTAAGCTGTTGAACCGGCCTCAGGATACCTCCAGAAGTCAAGAGATTCACTGCCCTCAAGGCCCGGCCGATTGTGCTTTCTGATACAACAACGGCGGCTTCACTACAGATATCCTCACCCGTAGCTTCACTTCGGCTCTGACAGCTTCACTCTACTCACCAGACGCAGCGAAACAACGAGTGAAATCAACAGATGGCGCAGTCTCATACAAATACTCTTTTCGTATCAGCATGTTCGCTTCTCCAAATATACCCCCTCACACCTTCTCAACGCCACAAAGACCACCCAGAATGTCTTCCACTAACACCCTCCCTCCATCCGGCAACGGCACCGTTCGCACAACAGCTCAGTGGTCACACACACTCACCAGCAACCCCGATCAAGCTGCGTACGTTGTCGAGATTACGTTGCCACCGCCATCAAAGTGGCGTGCCTGCACCATGGCCGAGGCGCTGTTTTACCAGGAGAGCGGGTACCACGTCTGGCGGATTGATGGCCGTAGGGTTAGGTTTGGAAGGAAGGTTGGCTCGGGTGCGACTGCGGCTAATGGCGCTGAATCAGAGTTGAAGGATACTGGGGTCGAGGTGTCTACGATGTATGATGAGTGGATTGTGGATGGTGAGTAGATCCTGGGCGTGATCGAGGATAGGCATCGTTGGTGAGCCAAGGTGGTGAAAGGGATGATAAAGATAGCTAAGTGTCTGAGGGCGGTAGTGGAAAATTGGACTCATATGTTTGTTTCTCGTGTTATTGCTGTTGAGGTCTCACGCCGACAATGTGTAGATGCTGGCCCTCATGATTTACATGAGACTTGCCATCGCTGTGGCAGCAGTTCCTTGGTCTCTTCTGACGTTTCAAAGATGAGTATAACTTTCTTTCAGTGACATGTGGGGGCTGATGCAGCAGTCCCACAACGTACATATGAGAAGTAAGTTGTCTGGAGGAAGGAGCCATTCAGCAACGGTGCTACTCGGAACTGTCCTTGGTTTTGATCAACTTGGACCTGCGATAATCAGTTCAGAAGAAGAATGTTAAAATTGCTTCAGTATTTCAAGATGGCCTGTACCGTGCTCCCTTAAATGACATGCTTTGGCGTGACCAAGCTCGTCAAGGAGCTAGTACCAATATGTGCATGTGAGGCGTATTGCTTCTTCTGTCCACGCTGGTCTCCGAATCAAACGGAAGCTTCAACAGCCTATCTTGTCCTCAGTAGTGAAGCCCAACGACGTTCGAGTCGAGTTGGTGAAGCAGGGCCGGACGTCGGTCCAAGCACTTCCCGGGTAGGATGGCTGCGGAAGGGTCATTCGTTACGCCCTTTCATAGCACGCGCGTGACCCTCTATTGATATCTTGGCCTGTCGTGTCTGGGACTCGCGCAGCAGTCTACATTCTGTTGCTAGATTTCATGCCTCGAGACGGTGAGGGACCGGACGAAACCAGGGATGGCGGCCACGCGAGCAATGACGCACCTCATCTCTCACGATACGTGTGACCAGCAGCGAAACAATCCAGACAGCCCCTATAACCCACGCAGCGCCTCCCTGCGGCCCCGCAAAAACATCAGAGCAGAGCAAGACCAGCCTCTCATACGCAGGGCCCGCTGATGACGCGCCGCGAGGACCCGTAATCGTCAGCCCGCTCGCTACCGAAAGTTGCTGTTAGAGCCGCTAAATGCTGCTCACGCCTCGCACCTATTCCCTCGCGCAGACCGACTCGCGTCCCGGGGCTTCGTATTTCCTGCTTACGCCTTCGCAAAAGGAGATCCAGGCCGAGGAACAGCGCGCGCGCAAGATGCTGCTGCTGCACCAGACGGGCAGCGTCAAGGTGGGCGAGGTTGTGCGGTAGGTCTAAGATGCCCGCGGAAGCCTCCCCAGTTTGGGGTCGCAGCCAGTGCTAAGACATGTTCATGCAGGTACACGGTGACATACACCCCAAGCGAAGACCGCATCCTCCCTGCGCCTGCCTTCCTGCATGTCCGCATACGTAACACGTCTGCCTTGCCGCTGCGAGCTGCCTATCTCCACGGCCCCTACACCGTCCATGTCGCCGCATACCCCTCCACTTTCCACCCGAACAAGAAGGCCGAGTCGCCCAAAACCTACGGCGTTCCTGAGTTCGAGCCGAATCTCAAGGCCGGAGGCTACTGGAACGCCAGGTTGACGGTGCCCGAGCATATCAGACAAGGCGACGAGTGGAAGAACTTCGACGGCACCCCCAAGAGCGCGACATGGATTATTGAGGTCGACTCTCAGATCATTTTCTCCAACTCGGCGTCTGTGAACTATGAGCTGCTGGTAGCCCGTGACGAGAGGTCTCTCGATCTAGGCTTCACGGCTGTCACAGGAAATAGCTCTGGAGCCCCCGGAAAGGTCCAGGATCACCAGCAAGGCAAGAAGTCGCATACGTCACACCATCCTGCGCAGCCGAAGGGCGTCTTCTCCAAGGCAATCAAATTGGTTGTTGACGACACCACAAGTCTGTGGAACAAGCCAGAGCTCCCGGAGGACAAGGAAGAGGAGAGCGACAGGCGCAAGTCGAAGGATGTGGAGACAGAGCATAAGGAGGACACCCGCAAGCAGAAGAATGTCCACCTTGTCATGGTCACGCACGGACTGCACAGTAATCTCGGTGCTGATATGCTGTACTTGAAAGAGAGCATCGATGCGACCGCAAAGCAGGCCCGTGAAGACCGAAGAAGACGGCGACAGGAGCAAAGAGGGCAGAAGCCAAAGAGTGACAGCAAAGATGCGGCTTCCACAGCGCCTCTCTCTGGCGGCCAAGAAGATTTGACAGATGAAGAGGAGGACGATGACGAAGAAGACGTCATTGTTCGCGGCTTCGACGGCAATGTTGTTCGCACAGAACGTGGCATCCAGTATCTAGGCAAGCGGCTCGCCAAGCACGTGCTGCGACTCACATACCCAGACCAGCCATACCTACCGATTAAGAAGTCCGTGGGACAAAAGCTGAACCCATTCTCGCCAGTGAAGGATAAGCCCACTGATGGGGGGCCGATTCACGAAGGAAGTGGTGTCCATTTCAAACCTTACTTGCACAAACGCAAACGCGCCTACAAGTTCACCAGCATCAGTTTTATTGGACACTCGTTAGGAGGACTCATTCAAACGTATGCTATAGCGTACATTTACAAACACTCACCCCAGTTCTTCGAACACATCAAACCCATCAACTTCATTGCCATGGCATCTCCTATGCTGGGTCTCAGCAACGAGAATCCTATGTATATCAAGTTCGCTCTCGATTTCGGCTTGGTAGGCAGGACAGGACAGGACCTCGGTCTGACTTGGAGAGCACCAACGCTGGCGAAGAGTGGATGGACTGCTATGGTGAGTGGGTTTGGTGGACAGTCTCAACACCACGAGCAGGAAGACCCCGGAACCAAGCCGCTTCTCAGGATCTTACCAACTGGACCTGCGCACGTGGTGCTGCGCATGTTCCGAAATCGTACCGTGTACTCTAATGTCGTCAACGATGGTGTTGTGCCACTCCGCACGAGTTGTCTTCTGTTCCTAGATTGGCGGGGTCTAGGCAAGGTCGAGAAAGCTCGAAGGGAGAACGGGTTGATTGGGAGTGTTGCTGTTTGGGGCTTCAGTCAATTATCAGGTCAGAACTCATCGCCCAACCCGTCAAGAATTGGCTTCCAGAACGACAACGACGAGGCAGATTCGCCATCAGGTAATGGTGATGATACTGCCGTACCACTGCCCGGTGTAGATGTTACAAACGAGGATGACAGGGTGACTGCTTCGGAACCCGCAGCTCACCAATTCTTGGACGGGCGCAAGCACGACCCGGAGGAAACAGTACAAGGCAATCCTGGCGTGCCAGTTTCCGATCAGTACTTCCAACCACAGAACACTCTGATGCAGTGGTGGAGCTATATCCGGCCGACCGGCAAGCATACTTCAAGAGACAAGAAGATGTTCACGCGAAGTCAGACGGTTTTCAAAGATGACGATGAGCAGGAATCTGCTGGTGAAGGAGCATCCTCGCAAGCCACACAGTCACGGAAACGACCAATAGCATCACGTGGTGATTCGACTCTCGACCCGTCGAAGAACTCAGCGGCGCCACCCAAGACAACAATTTTCGAGTCTGCGGGCGACATCATCAATCCGCCTGTTCCCCCTTTGTCGTGGATTATCGACCCCTCCACTCGCGCCCGTACGATCTTCCACGACCGTGTCTACCACCCAGAAGACATTCCGCCACCTCCTGCGAGGAAGAGATCCAACAACCGTACCTTCTCTGGCGAGAGCCTCACATCGCAGGCTTCTACCCAGACTTCCGATGAAACCATGCGCGTGGAAGAGAAGATCGCACGTGCGTACCACAAAGATCTTTCGTGGCGAAAGGTTCTTGTCCGTCTCGAACCTGATGCGCACAACAACATTGTTGTGCGCCGCATGTTCGCTAACGCGTATGGATGGCCCGTCATCAAGCATCTATGTGACACCCACTTCGCAGACACATACTCAGCACAGACACGTGACGAGCAAGAGCCTGCGCTTGATCGCGCCAAGGGTATCGCAGATCCTGTGAAGGAGGATGGTGAACACGTCAAGGGCCAAGAAGACACTCAACCACCGATTGAGCGCACGGAAAGCGAGCTCAGGGAAGTTCGTGACGAATTGGCTCCGCTCGGGAATTCGTTCAAGTCACCTAAGCGCATGAACACAGCAGATTCTATTCGCAGCACCAGCTCAGCAGATTGGGACAACTACTTTGACGGCGCAACGAGCGACGAGGATGATGACAACGACGAGCGCAATGCAGTCCAGAAGTTCCTACAGCTCGGGTATCCACGCGCAGCAAAGGCTCCCACATCTCCAGGTCTACCACGTACGCCAAACAGTACAGGCACGTCCGATGCAGAGATCTCTGACTTCCTGACTCGAGGTCATGAAGCGGCTCAGTCGACACCAGCTGTGGATATTCATCGGGGCCTAGGTGCAAGTCCAAGACAGGCAAGCAAGGCAAGCAAAGAGCCGGACTCGCAGCAGCCGCTTGGTGGTCAAACTGTTCTTCCTCCCGGCCACCAAGTTGCTACAAGCCCACCAGCCAGTCCATCACTGCATCTCAGCGACGTGGGCCTAAGGCGGTCGCTGGAAGGCAGTCCTGATCCTAACAGCGCGCCTGCTGGTGGCAGTGGAGTTACTGAGCAGGTGGCGAGGTCGGTGAGCACGGCAAAGGACAGAGAGCGCTCGTAGTGCGGGTGGTTTGGGAGATGAACATGTTGCTTTTAAATTGTTTGCGTTCAGGCGACTGCATGGTTACGGATAAATATACCCAGAATCTGATACATGGTTTGTGTAAATACCTCTACTGCTCTTTTGTCTTACGTCTCTTCTGTTATTCCTACCATGTTGCTCGGGCGACGTCATCAGCGTGTTGTTCTTTCCCCATTCACTCTCTTTCACTGCGCGGTACACGTGTTTTGAGCCAGTCAACAATAACAAACTGTCGCGTCTTTTCCGAACGCTCTTCGTTGTCGCTCCACCGCAACACCTTTCGTCACATCCATTTCAGTTCGCCCCATCTTGTCACATTGCAAACGCAACACTGTTGCTGCTGTGACATTCACAATGTCAGGTGGAGCCAAGAAGAACACGCCTGCCCAATGGGTCGGCGGTCAACGACGCAAGCTGGTCCGCCGAAACCACTCAAACGCAGGCCCACTACGATCTAGCACTATGCCTGTGCTCACTCCAGCTTCGGCTGCTGCGAGCTTGGTGAGCAGTGTCAACGCTGTGGGTTCTGCTTATGTGACAGACAGACAGTCAGAAGACAGCTTCGATCAGCACCCAGCCCAGGACAAAATGGAGTCACAAGACATCCACAACAAGATGCAGAAGCAGGGTCTGTTCCACTCCAAGAAGCCGAAGACGCTCGACCCCCAGAACACGTCCACCCAGCAGCTACTGTCACCGTTGCCAGCATCCACGCCAACCAAAGCTGCGAGATTCTTTGGTCTTGAAGAAAAACCTGCGGTTGCCTCCGAGAGTCCACGTCGCGTCAGATTCGAAGACGGGTTCACTACTGACGACCTTCCAATCGAGGCTCCGGTTAGACCAGCACTCAAGAAACGAACCTCCATACCCCTGCTGACACGACTCAAGTTAGGTGCAAGCAGACAGAGTCGGTTCAAAGAAGAGGATGTGGAGCCAGACGAGCCAAAGCAGTGGAAAGCCTCCAAAGGTCTCCGCATGCTCATCCCGGAGTTTGCAAGTCCAAGACGCTCACCGGTAGAGCGGACCAAGGCTGCGCCGACTCGATTCGCCCTTGACGACGATGAGGATGATGTTAGCAATGATAGTGTCGTTGACCCCGACGAACCCCACTTCGATATGCTATCTGCGCCTCGATTCATGCCAGCCGAGTCAAAACCTCGTCGTACACGTAAGAAAAACCCTAAGGTCCTTGAGATCATGCGGCCTATAACCGAGTCTTCATCTGAATCTCTTCATCTAGTGTATCGTAATAGCGAGGAAGTGACAGAGCTGGGCATCATTTCCGAGTACCAACGCGACGATGACGCAGACAACGCTGAACACCCTCAAGACTTCCAACCACAGGTGGCCGTCCCTTTGGTTCATCGTACTCAGGATGAGACCAAAGTTGCCAAGACTCACCCATTTGAGCTTGACGTTGCTGATCTCTCACCGTCAGATGATGTCCACAATGAAGGAATGCCTGATGAGGAGCACGTCCGCGTTGTACATCCGGGTACCAAACTCGACTTGAAGCGAGCGTGCGAGCAACGTGAAGACAACTCCCACCTCCGAAGTCCGCTCCAGAATTTCGAAGATGCCTGCCTATATGCGACTGAAGAAGAGATGCGAGCTATAGCTCTTCAGAAGAAACTAGACAAAATGAAGGCTGACAGGGAGGCAATGGATGCCGAAATCGCTTTTCTGAGACGTGAGCATCAGAAGTTGAAGCTCGGCTTCGATACTGTTGTTGCTGGCACGCAGAAGCACAGGAAAGCAGAAAGCGACGAAGACGAGGATGAAAATGACCAGGTGTCGCTCTCCAGCAGCATTGACACTGACGAAGAGCCTACCGTTCACGAGGCGAAGGTAGTGACGTTTACCAGGATTAAGCCAGGTATGGTAAAACTCGTAGACATCCCGCCAAGGAAGAAGAAGCCTACTTCCCAAATCGACAGCAGCACTACCTTACTTGACAGGCCTGCAAGCCTCGAGCACAACAAGAATCAGGCCGCGGCAGCATCGACTGAAAACTTATCTCCGGTAAGTGTGAGTGTCTCCCTCCATTTTGCGTTACATGGACCCACTAACAGTTCCCCAGCCTCTCATCACTCTTACCCATCACGAAGACCCGGATTGTACAGAAAAGCCGAAGAAGTCAAAGTTAACGCGTGACGAGTCTCGACTGCTGGTTCAGAATTGGGTCACAGACTATAACAGAACAGAGCAGCGACCCGTCTCTACTCGCGTCGACCCTGATGTGCTTGCTGATCAGGAGACTCCGCCCGCACCTTTCCCGAAGAGCGACGAGAGCCTATCCACACCGCCGATCAACTCCCACTCAGACAATCGTAAGGATAAGAAGCCGTCTCAGAAGCATTACTGTTTTGAAAACAGCCATATCTTTCGCCCAGTCGATCTTAAGACTATGCCAGACGACACTGTTATCAATTCACTCGAGGTTAGGCCTTATTTCCGGACCTACACTGGTATCAAACAACATGTGAAGATTCCTGTTCTCTGCGAGAAATGTTCCGAGGACTGCAATGAGAACGTGTGGAAGTGCGCTATCGATGTCTGCCGCATGGTCGTCTGCGAGACTTGTGCGGAGATGATGGAAACTGAGCGGCAGCAGAGGGCTGTCAGAGGCTGGAAGTACAAGTGAAGCAAGCACTGACAACAGTGCCTTGCCTCTTGATTGGGTACCTCGTACAGTAAGTAGGCTGAACACTTTCAGGATGGCAACTGGTCAAGCAACATGTCAGTTGTCAATTGCGGGACGTGCCTCATTGGAAGGCTTGCTTTTATCGACTGGAAGTTCCATATAGCAAGCTGAGCGTCAAGATCAGTGTCGACCTGGAACAAAAATGAATGACTAAATCACGTCATGTGCTATTATTCCCTGCTGCGTACGACTGACGGCGATCTTGCCTCTCACCTTAGCACCTTCACCTCACCACACTCACCCAGTCTCCCACTAGCTTGCACTAGCGTTTCGCGTGATCTCTATCGTACTAGTCACCACTGATTTCATTCTTATCTCTTATCTACAAGTACCCAAAATGCCCCAATTAAGGGACATTCCTTCGAAAGCAGCGATAGCATTCTCGGCCATGAAACCCGCACCCAACAGGCCTCCACGGATGGACAATGTGGCAATGATGTCGGGCGCTCAGCCAAACTACTCTGACATGCTAATCAGGCTGTAAGCACAGTTATGTATCACTTTGAATTTGACTAAAAGACGCAGGATTCAGGGTCCCGTCGCGCGTGTCAATGTTGGCACGGCTCCGTACACCAACACCTATAATATTCCCATGGAGCTTCTCAGATATCATTCAGTCTACTTTGACGATGAGATCAAGCACATCAAAATTTCCCATGAGGGGTTTGAGAGGAGCAAAAAGCGAAAGCTGTCTGAAGGGCCGGTTTTGAAGGTGGAAGATGAGGAGGGCGAGAGGAACCAGAACGGAACTCACAGAGATGGTGATCTATCTATCGACCTCCCAAGCGTGGAACTGAAGGTGTTCGAGCTGTTCATGAAGTTCGTGTACATGGGTTCTTACCCACCCGACGTCGATGCTCATCACCCCGTCACGCGCCAGCCTTTGGTTGACATCGGGACCCACGCAAAGGATTACGTCTCACCTTATGCTTCCACAAAGCCCCAAGATCCGTCATCTCAGACTGGTGCAGGCTCCATATCCGCAATAAGAAGCAACATGGCATCTCCACCAGTACCACGCCCGAACTTCCCAACGACGAGGCCGCCAAACGCGATCGGCAACACCGAACCGTACCAGTTCATCCCACCCTCCATTCATGCATGGCTTCTCGGCGCGAAACTTAGCGCAGCACGCTTCATGAACCACGCAATGATGCGTATCCACAACAACTTGGGCACATACTTCTCTCTTACTCCAGGCCTAATTCACTTCATCTGGCAACGTACGCCTCCTCGCTCAGTCCTTCGAAGCTTCATCAACGATATCTTGGTGGCTTACTGGGCTCAGGTCAAGACTGATCGGCCGTGTATTGACCGTCACCCTACCCTTGACTTTCTCTGGATGCAATTGTTCAACGAGTACGCGGACTTGAAGGCTCTGGTGCTGCTGGGTATTAGGGGTGGCAGGGACGTGCCGCGTTGTGAGGTGTACTTTGTGCAGCCACAGCTTCCAGCGGCACCTCCCGTGGTTGTCAGGAAAGATCATGGGGTGGTTCCTACGCCCAGCAAGGACACGCGAGATGATATGGAGAAGAACGCAGACGTGAAGTTGCAAGGCAGCCAGAAAGATACAGACATTGCAATTCCGGTTGGCAAGCCAAAGGAACTCACCAAACCGATTTCTGAGGATGCGGGTGGACGTATGATCGAGGAAGCGGATAATCGGAAGGTTCCTGGCTAACATAGCCGCACCCAAAGAGGAAGGTGCCCAGGGACAACAAGCATGACCAAGGTCTCAGGGGGCGGCGTCTACATAATGCAAGGTGATTCAACGAAAGAGAATAGTGACATCTATAGCCATCGTGGTACCAGCAATATTATGACAAACTCAAGCATATACGAGCGTGCGAGGCGCGATGTATATGTTCGCCAATCAAGACCACTGCTAACACCAAGAAGGCTAGCCTCAGGCCGCCGATTCAATAAACAATCAAGTTTTGCGCGACCTACAAAACATGTAGTATAATCTGTTCCTCCCCTAATAGTTTATAAACTATCGACTTTCTCCTTCCTACGTAGCGCGTCGCGGATAGGACACACCACTGCACATCAGCAAAACAAACGATATACTACGACCACAATGCGCCGCTCTCTCACCCTCGCAGCCGCAACATTGGCAGGCACAACAAGCGCCCAGTCCGCTTCGTCGCTCACCTTCTGGCTCCCTGGACCAGCCAACAACGTCAACAGCACCGGAATTTTCGGAACCACCACCGTCCCGCCCGTTGCCTCCATTGTCTCCTCCGACAGCGCAACCACCGTCTTCGCCCTCGGATGCCCTACCTTTTCCAACGCACCTCCATCCTCCATCTCCAATGGCGATTGGTGGGAAACCTGCTCCAGGGCCACTGACTACGCAACCTACACCATCATGTCAGGAACGCGCCACATCATGCACCTCACGAATGAAAAGCCCAGCGCAAGCATGTGGTGGTCGTGCGAGCACAATATTGCAGCCACGGAAATCACGTGTGACATGGAGGTCTCTGGCGATGTCAACGACAACACCGGTGGGCCGATTGAGGGCTTGGTCTGGGGACCCGAGCCAGACAAGGGCGGCAATGTAATTGCATTCGCGACGGCCGAGGTGGTTACTACGGGGCGATTTGGCGAGTTGGAATGCAATAGGGGATACAAAGATGAGAGTATCATCACATGTGACAGTAATGGGTCGGGTGGTAAGGGCACACAGGTGTGGAGTGTGGGCACTGGGGGGCCGGCGAGTGCGACGGCGAGTGAGCGAAGTCTGACAGCGAGCGCGGAGAGTGGGTCTGGTGCGCCTGCGACAGCGTCGAGTACGGCGAGTGAAAGTGCGGCGACGGCGAGTGCGGGCGTGGCGGGGATATTCGGAGTTGATCCTGTCAGGCTTGCAGCGCTGGTGGGCGGTGCCGCGGTAGCTGCATGGTGAATGTGAAAATGATCTGTAGAAATTCTTAATGTCGAGAGTCGATGTCTTTAGCCGCTTACCAACTGGATACGTGATCATGTTCGAGTGATGCCTTGCTCTGTGGAGTAAGCGGCAAATTAGAAAGGACTGCGACAGTGTCTTCCAATCCAGAGAGCCTCGCGAAACGATGGCGTCTTGTAACTTGAATGGCTTGAATTATGCCCTCTCATGCGTTGTCGGTAATATGGACTTGCTGGGGATGCGACAGACCAGCATGTTGACTCGGATATGCTGGTGATTATGACGGATTGTAGGGGTCAATCGCTGTGAGGACTAGTACCGGTGCAAAAACGCTTGTGCTTGGACTAATGCCGGTGTGAGCGTTCGACGAGAAGCATTGGTAGCGTACAGCATCCTGAAATAATGCTACAGAGGCGCTCGCCAATTTGAGGGCATACAATTCCCTTTGTGAAAAAGGATTGTGTCGTGCGAGCCTCGTTAACTCACCAACGTACTCGCTTGCACCTACATCCGCGCCGTGCGACAAATTGATGTTTCTTCGACACCGCCAGCCACGATAAGGAGGCCCTGGATGTTGTTCTATTGTGACCTTATCTGTCGTCCGTCTTGCAGTGATGCAGCGATTGAAACTTACACAGTCGGCGAGGTGTTGCGCTGGCCTCGTTTGTCCAATGGTCTTCGCGAGAACCTGGGAGACGGAATCTGTAGGTTCGATGGTTGTGTCCTTTGGCCTTCAACATAGCCAGCTCGTAACGTTAAATGGTGAGAATTGAACTTGTTGTCGCAGCATTTTTGCAACACGATTCAGCTTCGTCAGTTGCGACAAGCCGACACGACGTCTGCGATATTCATAAAATGGTCGACATCGGGTGGCAAATCATCGTCACCCAAGTGGGGGTTTGTGGACTCAATGGGCTCGTGCAGTCAGGCCAGCAGTGCTAACAAATCTTCTGGCACGCCTGTCCAACGCGTTGATCTGGAAGAATTAATAGGTCGCCTGGTGATGTGAGAGATGTGGTATCCGGAGAAATACACATGCGGAGATTAACCTACGGCCTATCTAATCGACCAAGAGCCAATGAATGCGCGGCATTGGAAACGCTGACGCGAACGTCTCCGGGGCCGACAGGAGGCTGCATTCTTCCACCCTCATGGCAAATAGGCGGCACGGCTCGTCTTCTTATGATCCAGCATTGACTCCGATATTGCAGTTGGAAGTGCATTAGCTCACTCTATCAGGCCAGGGCATTGAGCGCTAGGCACATCGCACATATGAATAGACGGTAAGTTGAAGGACGCCTTAAGAGGTCTTCTCCCATGCGTTGTCTGCACATTCTCCGGACACTTCATCCTGCATAAATCATGCGGTTCTGGAATCTGTCTTTTGTCGCAGCAACTGTGGTCTCGCGCACAGGTGCAGCAAGCGTTGAAAATGTCGTCTATGACTTTGTAAGCCATATCTGACTCCGATACGGTGTCACCCTAATTGAAGTGTCAGATCATAGTGGGCGGTGGGACAGCTGGACTGGCAGTCGCATCGCGCATCAGCCAGGGGCTGCCGAACAATACTGTGCTAGTTATCGAAGCAGGCCCGGATGGACGTCAAGACCCGGGCATCTACATCCCTGGACGGAAGGGCTCAACGCTTGGTGGCAAATATGACTGGAACCTCACAACTGTCCCACAACCTAACGCAAATAACCGGATTTTTGCGCAGAACCGCGGAAAGGTGCTTGGTGGCAGCAGTGCCCTAAACCTAATGTCGTGGGATCGTACGTCCATCGCAGAACTTGATGCCTGGGAGAAACTCGGTAATAAGGGATGGAATTGGAAGACTCTTTACCCTGCGATGCTGAAGGCCGAGACTTTTCTACCCTCTCCAGAATACGGCACGGAAGGCGTTGGCAAGAGTGGTCCTATCAAGACCTTAATTAGCCGTATCTTTCCAAAGCACCAAGCTTCGTGGATTCCTACCTTCAACAATCTAGGTCTCATTTCCAACAAAGAGTCGCTTAATGGGCACCCAATAGGAGTCAGTACACAACCCAACAACGTCAGTCCTAATTACACACGCTCCTATGCGCCTGAATACCTCAAGATCACGAATGACAATCTTGTCCTCAAGCTTGAAACACGGGTGGCAAGGATCAACTTCGACGGCCGGACTGCCACTGGGGTCACTTTAGAGGATGGGACAACTGTACAAGTTCGTAAAGAACTTATTGTGTCTGCAGGATCTTTCCAAACTCCCGGTTTACTTGAGCTTTCCGGCATCGGCAACGAAACTCTGCTGCAAAAGTTGGGCATCCCAGTTGTCAAACACCTTCCGTCCGTTGGAGAGAATCTATCAGACCACATCCGCATTCAGAGCTCCTACCAACTCAAGCCTTCGTATCCATCGTTCGACGTTTTGAAAAACGCGTCTCGTGCTGCTGCTGAGCTTGCAGCGTACAACACTGGCCGGGTGTCTTTGTACGACTACACGGCAAGCGGCTATGCTTATTTTTCATGGGACGTTGTGTCAAATGACACCGCCGCCAAATTCCGGAAGCTCGTCCAGAGCGATACGAAGTTGACCTCTGCTGTTGATAGGATCAAGAAAAGCTATTTCTCGCCGCCAAACAGTGCAACAGTGCCTCAGCTGGAGGTCATCTTCTCTGACGGCTACACAGGTCTTAAAGGCTACCCCGCAGCCAATTCTTCTTTGTTCGGTATTGGGACCTTTGCCCTCATTGGAGTGGTCCAGCATCCACTCAGTAAAGGCAATGTTCACATAACCTCGCGTAATATCAACGACAAGCCAATCATAAACCCTAACTACCTTTCCCACCCATATGATCTCCAGGCTGCGACGAATCTTGCCAAATTTCTACGGACCATCGCTTCGACTGCACCTTTGAAGGATGTATGGACCGAGGAGTACGAACCTGGCAAGGCCGTACAGAGCGATGAAGATTGGACCAAGTACGCTCTAGCAAATGCATTGAGTATCTATCACCCCGTTGGTACCGCCGCGTTACTTCCGGAGAAAGATGGTGGTGTTGTTGATGCGCAGCTGAAGGTATACGGCACGAAGCGTCTGAGAGTGGTTGATGCAAGTATTATTCCATTACTGCCAAGTGCACATATCCAGACCTTGGTGTACGGGATTGCGGAAAAGGCCGCGGAAATGATTATTGCGGAGCACAAATAAAGGAAGCGCCTGCCACGTTACTTGTACTTAATTGCACCACTTTTTCGCCAGTACATCAATTATTGATACGTACAGTTCTACTCCAATTCCACCTGACCAGGCACATTGGGAAAAAATTTGCGATGATCCGACGCAATATCGACGCAAGACAGTCTCTGTCACTCAAAATTCGCATATGCCTTGCACGTCTTTACAAAGTCAGGCTGGTGCTTTTACGTCGTGCCAAGCGCATCAAGCGAATGGCTTGACTTCAGTTTGGAATGATGATCGCACGCTCGATGTACGCCACAAATCTAGAGTCAGCCAGGACAGGTGTCCACGCGTCTCCAAGGTTGTCTCGTTATCCTCGTCGATCAACGTACACTGGCCCAATAATTGCAGACTTTCATGTGGCTTCTCGACGATGAGCGATCAGCCTTGAGCAACATGTGTGTATGCTCAAATCGTCCAATTCAATATGTGTTCATGGCAAATGGTGGATCTTTTGAAAGAGAATACGTAATCATACAGGTTCCATGACCACAGGTTCTGCGTCTTCTCAAATTCCAAGAGTTCAATACAGGGTAAATGCGGATTTTCGGTCCAGGCTTTAACGATGCAGTAGAACAGGAACTTCTTTTGCCACTAAAGTGACTTTTACTAGGGTATCAGCGAGCTGTCAAAAAGAGGAGTACCTGCCTTGCCTAAAAGAGTTGTTGAGTACTTGAATATGTCCAGGCTGAGCCAGACAAGTGCGGGCGGAGGCGACCGCAACGCATCTTGGCTCAGCCAAGATTCTGGTATTGCAGCCTATGGCTGATACATGAGCTCATGATTGCTCAGATCCACGTGGAGAGCTGAATGGCATTCACAGCTATGGCACTCCACATTGGCATCGGCAGTGTGGGGCGGAAACGACTCCGCGGTCCAGATGCCGAAGCGTACCAACAGCCCCAGCGAGGCTTGCAGATCTTGGCACTGGATCGCCCGGTACCAGCCTCGAACATTGCCGAATCCGGTAACGTTAGCAGGATGGACTGCACCCTTGTACGTCCAGAGCCTCCGGTATAGACCTCGATGATTGTAGTCCTGCTTGGCAGACCCGCGAGCTGGACTCGCTTCTATACGCCTCATTGCTGGGCATCGCATGGAGGCTTTGACTGTGCCGTGTTGCTGTTGGTATAAATCGAGTTCGTCTTCTGTGAGTATGGCGTTCAAACATTCATTCGAGTAACGATTGCACACAAAATGCCTTCTTTCTGGAGTACTGTACTGGCTAGTACCATTGTGAGCCTGTCTGCTGCACAGTCTTGCAACGTCACACAAATCCAAGGCTGCAATGCTACTGGTGTGATCAGCAATGTCGACGGAGGTAAGTCGCGCGCTTGAATGCTATGCAAGAAAGTCACAACGAGGCTGACCAAGATCATAGTGAACATCTATCGGGCTAGCCCTCAGGGACGCGCGACGTTTAGCAACACCACGGATGATGTTGCTATCCTCTTCATCACGGACTTTTATGGCGTCCCATCAATTAACAACAGACTGTACGCTTAGAGCACCACATTTGTGTGCCTTGATTCTAACGTACTTCAGCCTCGCGGATCGACTTGCTGTTGATGCAGACCGTCCTGTTATTATGCCAGACCTCTTCGACGGCGATGCTGTGCCGATGGCGATGGCAGAGGGTCCTCAGCTCAACCTTACTCAATGGAGAGCTCGGCATCCTACCTGGCAGGTTGACCAAGTAATCGAGCAGACCATCACCTACATGAGGTCGCAACTGGGCATAAATCGCATCGGAGCCGTTGGATACTGCCTTGGAGGAAAGCATGTTCCGCGCTTTATGGCCGCGGGACAGGGTATCGATCTAGGCTTTATTGCTCACCCTGCCAATTTGACAAACGAGGAAATCCAGGCCATTGCTGGTCCTATCAGTATTGCTGCCGGAGGTAGGACTAATACTCCACCAATGGTACAGGATCAATGCTGATCACCTTTAGAACTTGACGCTCTCTTTAACAAGACCCAGCGTCGCCAGGCAGAAGACATCCTGCAATTGAAGAACACAACATACCAGACCAACCTGTATTCTGGTGCGCCTCACGGCTTTGCCATCAGGCCGAATGTCGCCATACCGGCACAGGCGTATGCCAAACAGGCTTCGTATGATCAAGCCGTGTCGTGGTTCAACGCCTGGCTTTGAGTTTTCAGCTGCTCGGAACATGCAATGACAGGTACCAATTCTGCTATAAAATACATGTAGAACTCGCTGGAGCGCATTGGTAAAATAGACAGTACGTCTGATAACTCTTCTTCATGTAATTTAAGCAAGTGTGGCAATCTCGAGATGGACAAATGAGATTGCAAAGACAGTATTGTTCTCGCACCTGACAGATTAAGGCACCAGGTATTAGACGCCCAGTCTGATTTTTGGTGCGCTCGTTCGATGGAGTAACATGCCACGGAAGGAGGCGACTTAAATGCATTACGTCATCATCACGTTTCTCACGTTTGACAGCCATGGATTCTTCGCCAAGATACACCGCTCTAATGTCCGTCATTCCAGTCCTTTATAATTGGAGAGCAGCTTTACCTCATGCAACAAACCGTAAAAAGATCATATTCACGCTGAACCCGCGTGTTGCAGCCATCGAATCCACTTGCGAAGTAGTTGCAAGGGTAGTGCAATCGTCCTGAAGATGCAGGGGCAAAATGTGTGTTGCTTGAGGCAAATAGAAGTGAGGTCAGAAAGACGATAACGCGTTGTTCACGCATTATTTCGGATCACGTTGTACTAAGCCGGGTGAGTGGGCTCCCGTCGCTGATCGTCAGCAACAAGCGCAGCACATTTCAGCGCGTGAACCAACAAAGCAGTGGCGGCTCATCATCCAGGACCTCAAAACATCGCTCCGGCCACGTTAGGGCACACTTGGCGAATCCATGCTCAGCATTCTCAGCCCCGCACGCCAGCCGCTTACTGGAGCACAGCCGCGACGGAATCAGTCCTCTCCGGCTACGCAATGTTTCGATGATAACATCCCAGTTTCCCTGTCGCGCAGCTCACAGTGTATTCTTCCTAAGAAATTTTCAGTCCAGAGGTAGGCTACAGGTCACCTCGACCATACAGCCGGATTTACCGCATCGTGTTTCTCGCCCTGCCAAGTTCATGACGCGTTATCGCGCGCCGCTGACAGCTTACCTGGACTGACACGCATGTGCAGGGCCGTAGGACAGGGATTGTCAGCATATTACTGCCCTACGACGCCTTTCGCTTCTGCGCAACTCCGTCCACCAACATCTCACTTCAAAATCATCCTGCAGCCGTCAAGATGATGCGCAAAAAGACGACGTATACGAACATCACACCCATCCCATCCTTCATTCCGCGACAACTAGCCATCGACATTTTACATAGTCATGGCGAAGTCATTGGACTCAACCCTCTTGTCACAGGTTTCGAACCTGTGAAGGCGCCACGAGATGCGCCGTCGGACGAATTCTACGCGACCTGGTACGAGATCTCGCAGCGGATACAGTACGTACCCGGTATTGGAAAGCTCGGCAGCGGCGCCATTAAGTTCAAGGGCTGCTTCCACGATATGCCGTGGGGTTTGCAAACACACATTTATGCACCTGCCGGTGTAGACATGCGCAACAAATGGCAGATTTGTGGTAATCAGCCTGGTGAGCCTGCCGAAACTCGGGAGCTTGGTTTGGGTGCACCACCTGAGGGACTATACTTACGCGAGGATATCGAAATCAAATGCAACATGACCATGGCTGGGTTTGTCAAGAAAGAGAACAAGGCGGCTTCCAAGATCTTCGTTGATCGTTTGATCAAGAAAGCCGAATTGTTAGACTCAGGTGTGTTGCAAGGAATGATGGAGAAGGGAAAATTGAAGACATTCAACCCGGCAGACCGGTCGAGCAGGATACCAGGATCCCCAGACCCATCTCCACAGCATGCACATCTAGAACCCTATAGATTGCCCCTGTCGCCGATGCAATCCCCAACACAGCCGCATCATCCAGGTCAACAGGGCTACGTTCCTCCCAATCAGCTCCTGGGTCAGAACAATGTGGTCATGGAGCTGCCAGGCGACTATTACCACGCACAGCCATCTCCTGGTCTGCTACAGCCCAATCATCGCCTATCTAATGCGAGCGATGGGTCCAAGTCACCAAACATGCCAGATGCACGGTGGTCGCAAGCTTCAAATGACTATCAGAGTTCAATCAGTTCTCGTCCAAGCTCGTACACACCATCTGATAACGCTCGCTCGCCGGGTCTTGAGCAAAAAGTATTCACCGCCGAATTGCCTACAATGGAAGAAACACGTGAAGAGCACTCGAGTCGCGTCAAGCGTGAAAGCCAACAGGGTGCTCATGAGCAGAAATATGTATACAATCCCCAGGACTACGCCCGGCAGGCACAATATGCCGTACCACCCCAATATTCTGCATACAATCCGCACAGTCAGAAATGATCCACTTGCTTACGACTCTTACGACCCGGTGTTTTCTCGAACGACGCTTCATCATCCCTGATCTTCATTCTCCGATTTCTCAGATACCCGCGCTGTTTGAGCATGAAAGCGTTCGATGTTCCGGACATCATCTCTTGATTTCGGCTTTCAATGTTCGGTGCAGCGATGTTAGTGGAACGCATACGACTTTCCTTGGCTTACGATATCCCATGACTTACGTACATACTTAATGCTACTTCTGCCACCGTTGACCCACTTGATCTTACTTGGCCATCGAACAGTGCGCGAGCAACTGCTAGATTTGACCCTCCATAGTGATCACGCGATGTCATCTACTCTGATCACGATCTTTGCGCCGACAGCCATACAATCGTGCACCTGTGGACGGCCCTTTCGCCCTTAAAACATTTGGCCGAGCGTATCTCATGCACGACATTCAAGCGGCGCTGTGTCTATCTGGAAACCTTCTAAAACTATTGGGGGCTCTTATGAGTTACATGGAGCACCCAAAAGCTCAAGACGTGTGTTATGTCTGTCATATTCCAGGGTGTGGCACCTCAACGTAACCCCTGCGCATGCACGAACATACCAAGAACACGGATTACAGAACGCGGGATAAATGCACAAACCAGCGAATCAGTCGCTTATTCCCCAGCCCATTTCCCCGCTGCCGTGTTTCTACCGAGACGTGCGTCAGGCTTGGCTCAGCACTCATTGTGTTCGTTGCGAGGCTTAGGCGGGGTTAGCCAATCCGAGGTTCCCTCGAGCGCCATTTCGTCATTGGTATGTGCTTGTGTGCTACCCCAGACTTTACCCCGGTATCAAGCGGTAATCTTATCAGTATATAAAGCTTTGGCAAGCCTTCTGCCGCGGCTACGCCAACTCCTTGTCGCTTGCCGCCTTCCATCATCGAAAGAGTACAGTGACACGATGGCTACCGCCGGAGAGAGAGATTTCAAAGACCACAATGTGATGGGCCAAAACTTCGACGATCCGGAGCATCTCGAAGCCGTCCGCCAGGAGGCCCTGCATCATGGGCACCTTTCTGCAGAAGAGCTCGAGATCGAAAAGAAGTTGAGGAGGAAAATTGACGCGCGCATCATGCCGGTTCTCATTACCATCTATTTGATGAATTACATTGACAGGTAAGCAACACCATCGCGTTCTCGATCAGCACTTACCGACCGTGGGTCAGAAACAACTATGCCGCGGCACGATTACAGGGATTAGAGGACGATCTCGGCTTGAATGGCGATCAGTATCAAACAGGTCTCTCAATCTTGTTTGTTGGGTAGGTCCTCTCTGCTTTGCCTTCGACTATGTTTTCGCTAATTTCAACGAGTTATATTCTTATGCAGGTTCCCTCAAATATCATACTAAACTGGGTTGGGCGACCATCGTGGTACCTTGGCTGTGCGACCATCGCTTGGGGCCTGGTGTCTTGTTTGACATCTCAAGTACACAATTTTTCGGGCATCGTAGCAGCACGCTTCATCCTAGGTATTGTGGAAGCACCTTTCTTTCCAGGCGCGTTGTTCTACCTCAGTAAGTGGTATACGAAAGAAGAACTCGCGAAGCGCAATGCTATTTTCTATGCTGGCTCGCTGGTCTCAGGCGCCTTTGGCAGCCTCATCGCAGCTGGAATCTTGAGTGGATTGGATGGACGCTTAGGGCTGGCCGCTTGGAGATGGTATGCCTGCTTTCGAAAGCAACACACCTTTCACTGACATTTCTGTCCTAGGCTCTACATAATCGAAGGTGCCGTCACTATTGCTGTTGGGATTGCAGCGATCTTCATCCTGCCTGACTTTCCTGAGACTTGGGGCGGATTGACACCAGAGATGAAGCGAGTGGCTATTAGGCGCTTGGCGATTGATGCTGCTGAAGCAGACGTCGATGAAGCTGGTGGTATGAGTCAGATCAAAGGCATGAAGCTTGCCTTTACAGACCCGAAGACATATATCCGTAAGTCAATTGCTTCCATCCGGTGTCAGTGCAGGCAAGGCAAGATTTGAGCACCGAACTGGCAAGGTTGCATCGGTGTATCTGATCTCACCTTGCCTACCACATTAGTCGAAGCTCATTAAACTGCTCTTCATGGTATCTCTTGAATTAATGCTAACGGCCTTCAGTTGCGATAGCTTACATGGGCATAACGGGTTCAGCAGGATTCCAGAACTTCTTTCCCTCTTTGACGCAGACCTTGGGCTACAGCCGCACCATCTCGCTTCTTCTCGTGGCTCCGCCATACGTCTTCATGGTGTTCTACTCTTACGGTCACTGCTATCTCTCGGACCACCTCGGTAACCGCTTCTGGTTCCTTACCTATCCAGTAGCCATCTCAATCGTCGGCTTCCTTGTGTTCATGTTCACAGAAGATTTTGGACCACGCTACTTCTCATTCTTCCTAATGAATTTTGTCTTTGCACAAAACGGCACAATTTACGCCTGGATCTCCAATGCCATTCCCCGTCCGCCCGCTAAGCGCGCTGCTGCGCTAGCGTTCATCAATAGTATTGGCAACTCAGCTTCGATTTGGACACCATTTACATACTTCCCCAGCTCCGCACCACAGTACCGTCCCGCGTTGGGCGTCTGTATCGGCTTGCAAGTTTTGAGTTTGGCGTGCTTCGTGACCATGAAGCTTTATTTGGAGCGCCAGAACAAACAGATGGCACGAATGGAGAACGAGAGTGGCGAGCTGACGGAGAAAGATATGAAGAAGCTGAGGAAGACCGCCGAGGCGGAGGGCATTGACATTGCAGCTGCGAGGGTGTTGCAGAAGGGGTATCGGTATATGATCTAGACACAGGGCAAGTACCGTGTATCTATAGCAGCTGAATTTCAACATACTTGTGACTACGATAATAAGCTCTCGTGCTATACGGTAACAAAGTCTTGAGATTGGTGAACATAAGTGAAAATTGGGTGACAATCAATTTCCAGAACTGCCTAACGCACGTCAAACTTCGCATGCTTACTATGCGATCGTTTGAGCGTGAATTGTAGCAAAAGAGTGATGCCATTGTTCCTTCTATATTACGACTAAAGCGCTGCAGCGCAACGAATGACTAATAAAACCATGAAATCAGTACGAACAAACGAAAAAACCATGGAGTAAAAATGCCCAAAACCTATCGCAATGCAGTGATCTCTATCTAATCCCTAATCAAGCCGGAAGTTGTCTAAGCAGAGGCCTTGACGAACGCTGGGTCACAAACGACAGCGCTGGTGTCGACATTAATCGGCTCGCCCTTCTTGTTGATGAAAGTCCAAGGTCCACTACCGCCGTCCGCAAAGGTGATATCAACGTTCTTACCACGCTTTCCGGTAATAGGGTTGCCAGACTTATCGAGAACCTTGCACCTCAATGCCTGATTTTCTACGGCGGGATCAAGCGTGAGCTCGAACATATTGACATCCTCACCGCCAGCGCGCTGGGTCTCGCGGACAAGACCACCCTCGACAAATGCAATGTTGCGTGCAAACTCACTCAGGCCAGAGATGCGGACGTTGATGGGCGGCTGAGCGATAGGAGCGGGTGCTGGGCGGTAAGAGGTAGGTGGAGCGCCGCCTTTAACGAAGGCATGGTCGCAGATGATGGCAACAACTTTCTGGGCACCGCTCTCGAATGTCCAGGCTCCTGCATTGCCATCGGCAAAAGTGATATCGCGGTTGCCATTGCGGAGCACGACGATGGGATCGTTGTGCTCGTTGCGAACCTGACAGCGCAAATCCTGCTGCTTTACATCTTTACCCAATGTAAGGGAGACGGTGTCGAAGGGACCAGAGGAGCCGTTCGGGCGCGTGATTTGGGGGTAGCCTTCATTGAAGGATGTTTGGGTAGCAAGCTCGCCGGGGCCAGAGAGCTGGACGATGATGGAGTTGTTGGAGGTTGAGCGACGGGCTGGGCGGGCAAGAGCGGAAGTTGCGAAGAGCGCGGACAGGAAGATTGTGGAGTACTGCATGTTGATGAAGCTGGTGTTTGTCTGGATTTTCTAAGGAGATAGAAAAGACTCAAGAAAATGAGAAGAGAAAAAGGAAATGTGGTTGATGTTGGTGTGTGGTTGTGTCGTGTTGATGAAAGAGCATCTGAGTAGCGATACGTGCGCCCATTATATAGCCTTCTGGCACAGTTGCTGATTGCGCAAAATTCATGCAGTATCTAAATCTACTGTAGCTACATGAGAGCCTCGTACAAAGCACGGCGGAGTAGTCTGTTCATCATCCAACCTCTTGGCGGCTGACAGTACTGCCACATGGAAACAATGAAGAACCAATAGCAACGCTGCACAGGTAACACCAGCCTCCTCCGGATCGTCAGCAGCCGAACAAACGCTTCTGCCTCCCGCTGAAACATTGCTTGGCTGTAAGCCTCTCAGAATAGATGATGATTCCTAATGTATCTGCTCGCCAAGCCACCGAATGTACAAGCAATGCTGCATAGTGCATTTCGTCCGATGCTCTTAGCCATGGTTCGAGACCACGTCATTTTTCGTATTTCTCGTCATTCTCGTCATCTAAAGAATGCGTGATAAGTGCCGGCCCCAAAAGCCCCGTGTTCCTCTGTCCGGATGGCCGTGGTATCCTGTAACTCATACCGCTCTTCTGAGATCAGCGTAAAGTCCTCTCCCTACCTCTTCTTCGTACAAGAAGCGGGTGTCAGGGCTCATGGGGTCATTAAAGGCAGTGAGAGGCAGCTGCGTTGCCGCGCAGAGAGTGTTGATCAGCTCGGGGCGCAACTCATTAATCTTGGCTAGTAGGAGAGGGACAAACTTGTCCGCGCCGCCAGGAAGCTTCGCCAATAAGGACACAACTTGAGTCAGGTAGTCCACAGGGCCCAACTCCACCTGAGATGCTGCCACAGATACAAACGGAAGAACGTCTGCAACAGCACAAGCAATATCAAACACCTTTTCAGTCTACTCAGTCAGCTTCGAGGCATTGTACGCGTTCATAAGTATCTTACCATGCCCACTCCATGTACTTGTAAGCTCACAATCGGCAATTTGATCGCAAGAACTGTCAAGTCGGTCGCCACAGCTATCGGGTATCTAAAGGTGAGACATTCATAGTATGATTCTGTCGACAGAAAACCGAAGCGTGGGAACAGTTCCCAAAGCTTGATGCGTAACCAGAGCTGGGAAACACGTACATTCGCCATCTCTTCATTCGATAGCTCCAGCATGGGTGGTAGAGCGGTCCGAACATCACGCTCAAGCTCGAGCAGCCACTCTTTACTGCAGCCCTTGCTCGCACCGTTCCATACTGCAAAGAAAATCTCATCGAGCGGCTGAAACACCAAGGCGAGCAGCTGGAGGCCAACCGCATGTGTACTGCTGAGGGAAGGACTAGATGGTGTGATCTGAAGTGTGATCGGTCGATTCCTTCGTACTCCGTGTGACCTGCCTGGAATCAGCAAATCTCGGGATGCGATGTTGGATCAAGGTACCTTTCGGAAATCAGAAGGATCCAGAACATGCAGCCATGCGTCCTTTGGTCATACCAGCCGACGGCATCTGCCTTCAGCATAGTAAAGAGCGTCGTCGCTTCACGGAGATAGAACCACCCTTGTTGATAGTCACCAAGGCCAGCATGTGCCCCATATAGAAAGAATGAGATCAGCATCGATCTCGGATTTGGACTAGTGATGCGCCCGAGGTTCTGCGCCTGCAATGCATCCTTCAAGCTCCGCCGGCCGACGTTTGTTCGAGAAAAGATCTGCTGATCAAGCGAGGTTTCCTCAAGAGCATTCCCAAAGTTCGCAACGTAAGCACAGAAGGCCAAGATGAACTGGCGTGACATGACTGAGGTCTCTGCTAGCTGCACTTCCGTCTCCAGCGCACTGCGGGTTAGGACAGGAACTACCAGGTGGATGCGATGCATGTATGCACCTATGCAAGCTTGTACAAATGATGACTCCAGATTGTAAGCCGCCGTTAGAGGCGATTGGGGTGACTCGCCTTGAGCTGTGGCTAGTGGTTCTGCTATCGCGGGTTGCATCTGGCTACCCCTCAACTCATTGAGAACAGTAGCTCTGGCTCCTCTATTTCCTCCTTGCCTCCTCGGTGAATCGTAAGTGCATGTCAGTGTCGCCGACATGCAGCCTGAGCAGGGCTGCTGCCCATTGCATTTGGTCTTTCGACGCCGGCAGGCATCACAAGCTTTTGGGATCACTTTTCGGGCGGCTGCCATTTGTGTTGTGAGTATCTTTTCGGACAGCGGCGGTCCATCTCGTGGATGCTACGTGTGAAGTCGCCACGGATCGCCTGATGTGTGTTGGACGGAAGGTGCGGACGCGACGCGCTTTTTGGCCGTGCGGGGAAGCCTAAAAAGCCTGTAGCACAAACGGACACTTGACATTGATAGAGAGACCCTACTGGTCTGATTTTGTTTTAAAAGGCACATGCCAAAGTCCGGACTCTGAAGTCGATGGAATTACTCTTCGCCAGATACCTGTAATGCTTTGATCTTTCTTATTTAAAATGCATGACGCTTACACCACTCACTCCTTCCACTCAGGGTTCGCGCCATCCTTCCTATCGACCTTCTCAAAATCCATACCGCGACCATATGGGTCGACTTGTGTGCTCGCAAACTTTCGCGCGCTGACTTTACCTTCGAACAACGCATCAAGCTCGGCATAAGTCCTCCCTTTCGGTTCCGGTAGTCGGAAGTAAACCCAGACAACGACACAGCCGCAAGTGCCGGCCCAGAAGTATGCCGTCTTCGCCCCCCAGGCCCATCCTCCACTGCCAAGCTGGTAATTCGTCAAAACGTTGACGACAATGTTGGACGTGTTGTAGAGTGCTCGAGCCAAGTTGATCGTTTTCGACTTCAGTCTTGTCGATGGCATCTCGGCAACGATCGAATATGTGACAGGGCCGATTGTGAAGTCATAGACGAAGACGAAAACGATGAGAACAGCGCCAATGGCCCAGTTCGAAGCATCGTTAGCAGCGAAGGAACATGATCCAACGATAATGAGGAGCACAAACAGGGTGCAGGCTCCTGAAAAGTGAATCGTACGACGACCGAGCTTCTGCATAAGGAACCACGAGCCCATTGTACCAACCAGACCGAGTGCAAGCGAGATCATCGACATGTTAAACGACTGTACGGTAGGCAAGCCGGCCTGTTGCATGAAGTATGCGCTGTCAAGTGTCAGCTATTGGTTGTTACAGACACGATTGGCGACTTACAAGTAACCCATGATGTTTGTGCCACAAATCGTCTGAGCGATCCAAGCAAAGCATACGATCTCGGTTCGTCGCAAATCGTTGCCTCTGAAAAGGTCTCTCCATCGTGTCCCTTCCTTCATGTTCTTCTCCATCTCGTTTGTGTGCTCAATCATAGCAATTGTCTCATCAGGGTTGAAATTGGGATCGCTCTCTGGCGAAGTGAGGCGGAGCAGCGCAGCTCGGGCACCAGCTTTGTCGCCTCTGCGAACGTGCCACCATGGAGATTCTGGAGCCAGGGCTACGCCTATGGCGATAGGCAATGGCCATATCCATTGCATAGCGAATGGAATCCTGTATGCCCATTGGTCTTCGCGTAAGACGCACGCTCGGTTAACACCTGCTGCAATGAACTGACCCACGACCCAACACCTGGATACTTATTAGCATGATGGTCATGTCTTGATAGGAAGTACTGACATGTTCACAAACGTAGTTAAGATCGGGCGCAACTGCACGGGCGCAACTTCGGAAGCATATTGAGTTGTCAGCGTCTGGAACCTGTCGCAGGTCAGCTGTGAATCCTCCCATCTTCGTTGGAGTAACTCACATGCCTCATGGAATGCCACAGAAGACCTCGCCGATGACCAAAGTCTGGACGTTAGGAGCGAAGAACAGTATAAAGATGAATCCCGTCATCGCAATCAAGGCACAGATCATGGTCTTGCGATACCCATAGCGTTCACTCACAAAGCCATTGATGAGCAAACCAATCACTTCTCCAGCACGAGCACCGTTGGAGCTGAAATCAAGCGTCAGTACTTATCGCGGTAGATTTGTAGGCTCAGACATACAGTGCGCTCTGCCAGCTTGGCTGGACTGCCCATTTGCCAGTTCTCTCATTGAAAACGCCATACTTCTGATTGAACATAGGACTTCCGTAAAGGGAGCCGAGGAGGGCAAGATCGTAACCCTCCATGATCAGTGCACTTGACAGGACTACCGACCAACCGACAGCTTTAGGATATAGCCTGATGGCTTGTAATAAGCCCATCGACTTCTCGTCGTCTGCGGCATGTTGGGCCTCCTCGTTGGGAGCAACAAGGTGGGCCGTGGTGGGCTGATGAACCTCCTTGTCTGTCATGATGACAAGATAAAAGAAATCGGAGGTCAAAGGATGCAAATCTGGGCTGCTGTTACATCGCGAAGGCATTGTGTGATATTTATGCCGCCATTGTTGACAGGGATGATCATTGCCGGATTCAAGTCCAACCTTCGCACGGTAAACCTGGGGTCGGGCTATCACTCCACAATTTTCTTCTGCGGTACCCCATGATTCACTTTTCGAGACTGAAATCGCTCAAGCTACGCTCAAAGCATCACACGGGATAGTTCATGCGAGCTCTTACAAGGGTTGTCTGTTCGAACGGGCCTGGGGATTGGAATGAGAATCTCGAACCTGATCGGAGCCGCGCTCGGAGGCACCCGGAGCCAAGTCGGAGAATGCGGATCCAAGTCGGAAGTGATACAGTGCGGGGCTACGCTTGAGCTTTGCGGGTGCTTGATCCGCACCGAGCCAACCACACTCCACCTCAGAGTTCTACGCGATAAGAATCTCTGCATTGGGGCATGGCTTGCGCTTTACAATGCCTCCATGCCCAGGACTCTCCTGTGATTTCGTCACTTCTCTTTCTCACACGTTCTTTGTCCCCGGACCCCTTCATCTTTCGACACCTAAGACCGAGCTGGATTCTTACTCAATGAGCACCTAGCACTTTGTGACTACAACACCCGAACCACACCTTGCAAAGAATATTTGAGACACAATACGGAGCTTGAGGCTACGAAGCTCAAAGAGGGAGCTGAGCATTATGTCTCCCCATGCTGACCCACTATACCACAAGCGAGTCTGGTGGAAAGAAGCAACATTCTACCAGATCTATCCAGCCAGCTTCAAGGACAGCAATGGTGATGGCTGGGGCGATATCCCTGGAGTGTTGCAGAAAATTCAGTACATAGCGTCCCTGGGCGTGGATGTCGTCTGGTTGTCGCCAATGTTCGACTCACCACAGGTAGACATGGGCTACGATGTCTCGGATTACGAGGGTGTGTACGCGCCCTACGGTACTGTCAAAGATGTCGAGGACTTGATCACAGCTTGTCATAAGCACGACATGAAGCTGATTCTGGATTTGGTGGTCAACCACACAAGTGATGAGCACGCCTGGTTCAAGGAGAGTAGATCTTCGAAGAATAGCCCAAAAAGAGATTGGTATTTCTGGCAGCCTGCACGCCATGACGACCAAGGGAACAGAATGCCGCCAACAAATTATCGCTCGTACTTTGCAGGCGGCACTTGGGCGTGGGACGAGCATACTGAAGAGTATTATTTGCATCTTTACGACAAGAGCCAGCCGGATTTGAATTGGGAGAACGAAGATTGTCGCAAAGCCATATATGACTCTGCAATGAGATTTTGGCTAGACAAGGGCATTGATGGGTTCCGCATCGACACGGTCAACAAATATTCCAAAGTGCTTCCATTTACTGATGCAGCCATAACCGACCCTACATCTTTCACACAATCTGCACCCGAAAAATGGTGCAACGGTCCTCGAATTCACGAATTCATCCAAGAGATGAATACGCAAGTCCTGAGCCACTACCGCACATACGACAATCTTCCCCTTGTCACTGTTGGCGAGCTCTCCCTCTGCCCCACTCCTTCCGATGTCATCCCCTATGTCTCAGCACGCTCGAAAGAGCTGGACATGGTCTTTCAGTTTGATATCACACATCTCGGTCAAGGACCACCAGGCGGGACATCGAAGTATGACTTCGCCCCCTGGACACTCGCAGAGATGAAGCGTATAGTCACGAAATGGCAGACTTTCATCGACGGCACTGACGCCTGGACCACCGTCTTCAATGAGAACCACGACAACGGTCGCTCTGTCTCCCGCTTCGCCAACGACGCACCCGAGTGGCGCGTCCAGAGCGCAAAAATGCTTGCCCTCTGGCTTGCCGCACAGAGCGGCACATTGTTCTTGTATCAGGGCCAGGAGATCGGCATGATCAATGCACCAGCGCACTGGGACGTGCAATGCGATTACAAAGACGTCGAGAGCCAGAACTACTGGGCTGAGGCTGTGCGGTTGGATGAGGACGGTACAGATCCAGGGCGCAAGCAAAGGATTGCGCAGGGCTTGCAGCTCATGGCGCGCGACCATGCCAGGCTGCCGTTTCAGTGGGACGACACCTCGAATGCGGGTTTCTCGACCGGCGAGCCGTGGATGAGGGTACACGATGAATATCCTGCCATTAACGTTGCGGCTCAGGAAGGGGACTCGCAGAGTGTGTTGAGTTTTTATAAGACTATGCTCAAACTACGGAAAGAGAACAAAGATGTGTTTGTGTATGGGCGATTTGAGGTCCTGGACCCGCGAGGTGAGGACATTTTCATTTATCGTAAGCGGTATGAGGAAAAGACGGTAGTAGTGGTTTTAAACTTCACGACACAAGTCCAGAGCCTGCCAGACCGAGATGTTGAGGGTATGAAGGTGCTGATTAGCTCATATGGAAAGGTGGCGGGCGAGGCCTTGCAACCCCTCGAGGGAAGGGTATATGTAGACTATTAGTCTTCCTTGACGTCAATGTCGAATTGATGAGCTGGTCTCATGCGATCTACTGTTGGTCAGCGGTGAATACGACGTCGATTTGAAGAAAGGGCAAGCGCTGTAGGCAGCGTGGGAATTTAGCGGCACAGAGGCGGATGTCCAAAGAACCAGACGGTCAAGATCAAAGTAGATACACAGCGTTTGGTGAGATGAATGACATTGTCAAAGAAGAACAAGCAAAGACGCCCTGCGTGAAAGGTATATCGTAAAGAACCAGAACCCACAACCAAAACCCCGTTAGCCCACCAATTTCATCAACCAAGCATCTGACGCCCCACTGTCATCTCGCTCCTAGAACAGTTGCGAGATATGCTTCTCCTTCACAAGCCCGAATTCATCCCTGTCAGTCTCACCGCTCCCGCTCCTCTTATGGCTATCGGCATTACTGCTTCCTATCCTTGGACTCTCTGCACCCAGAGTCGGGGTCCTCCCGCCAATACTCGGGCTACTGGCTGCGCTCGCATTAGTGTTGCTGCGCTTCCTGAATACGAGGCCGAGACCCCAGCCAGTGCCCATGCTGGGGCTGTTGACGGATGAGGGGCCAAAGTAGTTGTCATTGGGCCCGGACATCTTGGGCGAGCTGAAGGAAGATGTTGTTGAAAGGGCGGGAGACGCCCCGGGGGATGCGCCGTTACGGCGAATAGAGGAAGTCCCCAGAGACGGGGATTTCCAGAGATACTTCTCGGCGAAGGAGGGGGCGCGTTGCATGTGTGGACGCTGGACCTTTGGCATATCGGATTCGGCCATGAGGAGGAACTGGGCCTCGCTCATGGCGAGACGGTCGAAGTTGTCGAACGCGGACATGTTAAGTGATGATTGAAGGTAGACTAGGGATGAGGTGTATCGGTTGTTGGTAAGTCGGAGGTAGAGACTGTGGTCAAGCAAGAATATTATAACAAAAGAGTGGCTGTCCTTTCGAGATCCGGCTCTGAGGATGTATTGAAGTCTTGCTTGGGGGTAGCAGATTGGGAGAAGATGCAATGCAAGATATACTATTCTGCTCTGACATGGTATAGAACGGAGCCCGAGCTGCAACCATTAACCGAGCAGCCAAGACGGAACCGCTTGACAGACCCTGGGCAGGTACAACGTCTGAGCATGCAGGGGTCAGTAGTAAGAACTGTTCGGACTACACGTAGTGTGGAGACGTCTGCTCCACTAGGAAGGGTGAGATCGTCGGACTTTGTCGATGGGGCTGTGCACATCGTTGCCGGATACCACCAGGCTGAGCGCGGGACCATCCTCCGAAGATAAGGCTATATGGGACTCGACTGATGCTTCCCAAGTGTATGAAACAGACCCTGACTCTATAACAGGCATCGCATGGAGTACTGATACGGACTCTGGATCTGACCCTGCTTTTACGCCTGTTCTCGCGTACCACCTGGAGTCGAACGATCGGATAGTCGCAACCGTAAATTGCAATCAATAATGTCAACAAGCAGTGAAATATGTAGAGTGTCGTACACGACTGCGTGCTCACATCAGTATCGAGATGGTGGTTCGCTAGGTGTGTCGCAGGACACATTCGAGAAGTTGTGACGAGGGCACGGGTGTTTGAAAGCACTAAGCCAAAAGTGTTCTAGCTCCGGGAATCCAATGAATCGCCTACCTCCACCAAACATGTTCATGCCAAGCCACACGAACACTGGTCCTCAGAACTCCGAGCGGCCGTTCTTTGCCTTCTCGCCTCTAAAATCAGCCCAAAGCGCACGCGAGCTGCAGCCTAAAAGTTCCCCCGTTCTTCATCCTGCCGAGGATCGCCTCCGTCGAGACGCAAGCCCTTGATTTCCTGCTCCAACGCCCTGATCTTGCTGTCTTTCTGGAAATTGTTCGCCTTGGTAATCAACACATCTTCTTCCAGCTCTAGTACTTTCACCTTCAGCTCTCGCAATAGCTTCTCCCAGGCTGGTGTTGCACATTCGTCTGCATCTGAGCGAACACTCTGCTGCGTTGCGACCGGGGGTGGGTTATAAATGTCTTTCCTCGCGCTGTCTGAGCCTGGACCTGTTCTGGTGGACTCAAACATATGCCGAGGCTGTCGTGGCCACTTGCTCGAGGGTACCATATGCTCGTTTGGTGCGTATTGTTGTGATGCCTGTCGCTTCCGTCCTTGATCCGAGGTGGAGAGCCTCTTGGTCGCTGCGCCCGCCCCAGCCCTAGTCACGTCTGCAGACGGCATTATTATGGCCTGAGGCTCTTCTCCACCTATGTAGAAGTCCCTACAGATAGAATGTGTTATGATGGCTACGACAGAACCGTTCGGTGTCGCTGGTGAATATAGTACACCAAGCTGCGAAAGCACCGCGAGCTCACGGGGCGACGGGCGAATTTGGAGACTGGCCTCGGCAAACATGCTTTCGGCAGCGTCCCGGTTTCTGTACCAGTTTGCGTTGCAGTAAAGTTAAGGGCACGCTTAAGGGAAAATCAACATCGTGGATGGACGGGAAGTAAGACGGTAAGTGTGCACTGGCCATTCCAAAGTGACTCTTAGTCCAACAAACTCGACAGTGCTTCCGACAATCATTACTGCGACCATGCTTCAGTCTCCAGCATGACGTGCACCACTTCCTGTGTTGGTTGAAGTATGTATGCAGGACCTCAACAAAAGAGCCCATCTCGTAGTACGGCCCAGAGGGAGGTAGATACCTCATCACAGGCCATTGTAGGCTGCGCAGCTCCTCAGATGTCGCCTCTTGTGCAGAGGATATAGGCATCGAAATTGTTTGGAGCACAGATGTTGTGCTCGGGTCCCCGGCGGGGTCGGGTGCTGGCGATGACATTTGAAGAATGCTGGACTGGAGCGTAGAATGAAAGGGACGCTGTGGCCTTCATTTGCATATAAGGCACTAGCGCTAGAGGCGCACTAACTACGGTCAGGGTGAAAGTGGGCACGTGATGTGATGTGGGTCTTCCTGATGACCAAAAGAGAGACCGATAGGAACTTCACGTCACATGCGTCACGAAATCTCATCTTAGAGGTGCTGTGGTAAGGTAGGTATAGAATAGCTTGTTCGAATAGAGTCGATCAGATCCTGGGGTTTACGTACGAAAGTAGCGTTTCAAGGATATGAGCTCAATGACGCAGCTGCAAGTTTACCGTCACAGAATGCAGCTGGTAAAAATTCAGGAGCAAGAGACCTCACGTTGCGTTAACACGTGTGTAGTCTGAATCCAGCAGTCACAAAGACTCGGTCAAAGAAAGGTAACTGGTTGCAATCACTATGAAGAAGCCTCGTACTGCGCAAACATATGCGCAGTCTTTCGGGTCCTCGAATTTACAAGCTTCTTCATATCGATGCCTTCACCAAATCCTGCGGAACCCTCTTAATCTCTCAGCCTCTTCTGCCCGGCACGGTAAGTTGCAGTATCTGTCCAACCTTCCGCCTCGTGCAAAGCAATCTCAAGCTCCAAAATGCGCCGATCCTTCGCCCTGATCTCCTTACGCGCTTCTTCCAACTCTTGCTGAGGACTCTTGTAGCCCCTCCTCGACTCTACCAAGTCGACAGCCTGGCTTCCGTTATAGGGAATCGACGCCGTTGCGGCTGACGGCTGCGTCTCGCCTGTTCGTGCTCGTGCCTTGAATCGTGGGTCGAGGTGGCTATGGGTTCCAGCTTCGCTGCATTGAGACGTTACACGCTGCGTCGCATCAAGGAATTGCTGTGCGGAGGTCACGGCTAATCGCATGCTTAGTGGCGTCATGTAAGCATACCGCGTGCCTTCATGATAACTCGGTGGCTGCCATGTGCCGTTCAGCAACTCAAGTGGGCTGTGGTTGTCTTTCGCTGTTAGCCGGCCGACCTGTGTCCGGTACACAGTACCATAAGCTGCTTTCTTTCTTCCAATTGCGACGTCTGGAGCTTTATCAGAGTCGTTCAAAGCATGTGGCCGCACTGTGGCCGCACTGTCCGCAGTGTTTCGATTACTGGTAGTCATGAACGAAGCAGGAATCTCCTCATTTTCAAGCTTGAACACCATTGGAACGATTTCGACCATAGTTGACGGTGCTGCTGGTATTGGTAGTAGCCTCGAAGGCAGAATGGTCAGCCTCCGTGGGCCCTGTTTGCCCCTATAGAATGCCACAACATCAGGATGCTTCTGGTTGACGAAAACAGGGTCTCTTGAAGTCTTCCAGTCTTTTAAGACATCTGCCGCCACCAGAAAAGCCCGGTCGTTTGGATCTGGCCGAACTTGAGCTTTCTTTCGCAACCGATGTCCGTGGGCCAGCCACCATTTGATGTCTGCATACAGCATCGAGCATTCGCGGTGGCGGTGATTTTTGGTGTTGCAGACAGCGCATTTGTTCTCACATTTGCATTCTGCGTCTGCGTTCTTGGGATTCCAGCAAAGCACGCATCTCGCCACAGGGTCGAACACGTCAGCGGCCTCCTCCAGAGTCTGCTGATCGTAGTACCAGCCTGGGGGAGGTAAGTAGCGCTGTATGGGGTATAGAGGTTTGTCGACTGACTGAATTCGGTTGGAGGGACCACTGGGATGCTTCTGATTAGGCATGCTGGACTCAGTCAGGTGCTTCTTTGATTATGTCGCATACTGAATGGCGCAGATCAACACCGTACCTAGGAAAGAAGTGGCTCTTCTGTTGTTGTGGCAACGATTGTCGAGCTGACATTAGATTGATGACGCGGTGTATGTTTACGTCGTGACGCGCTAGCAGACCGGGCCTTCACTTCCAGAACAGGACAATTAGGAAGTGACGTATCGTGGCCAGTGCGGGGAAGTGAGGTACGTCCGGTTTGGAAGAGCTTGATAATGTTAGTATGTTTGCCAGGATCTTATGCAGCAATGATAAAGGACTCGTGACAAGCGAAGAGGGAAGCTTCTTCTCAGCTACCAAACAATTCATGAAACTGCGATCGACAGATGGCCCATCCACTGCATAGATACATGCATGGAACAATATTTCGTACATATGCAACTTTGATACATGACTCCACAATGCAAAGTGAGATCGATGCAACTGAGTGTAAGAGACCGAGTACAAGAAACCGAGTGTCAGTGAACCAGAGATAGGTGCAACTGCTACGGTATGACAGCAAAGACAGGGAAAGATATTGAGGAAAGTTGTAAAAACACAGCAACCGAGCATTGCTCTCAATGAGCCTTCAACTCCGAATCAAGAAGCTCATACTTCGTTGCGATCCGTTGCTCCTCAAAAAAACAGTGAATGTTACTCCAACAACTCGAGGACCTGCAGTTGGGACGATTTTCCAGCGAACGATAGGTTTGGGAGTAAAGGGTACTCATCGGGTATGTTTATTTTCAGCTCACTCACTGCCTGAAGACGACACAGTTCAGCGGACTTGAGCATACGCCCGTGTTCTCGTTCTGATATCGTCGGTATCGTCGTTGGCTGAACTCTTCGGGGTACCAGCTGGTAAGGCCAAGTCTATAGCGGCTCTCTGCCCTCATCGGTCAGTCGAAGCTCACGGAAGAGCGTGACAATCTCTTGCATGTCTATAGAAGCTGCCACTGGCGCTGATACCTCTGGAGCTGGTACCTGTCGGAACTGATCTGGAAGCAGCTCATGACCCCGATCCGGAATGTTCCAAGTCTCTGGAGGCAGGATGTGTGACTGCTGGTACCAAGGTGCTTCAGGGGCGCGAGGCTGTGTATGTTTGGGCTCTTCTTTGAAGATACTGGATCTCAGTATCTCGATGTGTCGAGCCCGAACAAGTGCG
>JUDZ01009700.1:0-51654 GCA_000812845.1 Stagonosporopsis tanaceti
CAGCACCGACAATTTGCTGCACCTGCTCAAGCTGGCGATCCAACAGTGACATTGTCGAGCTTTGGCAAGACGTAAGTTAAGCTCACTGGGTACTTTTGTTGCACGTACTGACATTTCTAGATACCAACCTGGCATCTTTGCTCGAATCTTCAGGCGCCGTAAGGCTGTTAAGGCCGTCACGAGCTTGGACTTCAAGGCGTATCCTGGGCAGATCCTCTGTCTCCTTGGACCCAATGGAAGCGGGAAATCTACTACTTTAAACTGTATTGCCGGTTTCCAGAAGGTATCGGCTGGCAACATCACCATCGATTCGACTGGTGGGCTTGGTTACGCCCCTCAGCACAACGTGATTTGGTAACGCAATTCATTAAGCGGATTTTCAGGCACCTTACTAACAATTTTTAGGCCTGAGTTGACAGTTAGAGAGCATGTTCACATCTTCAGTGACCTCAAATGCTTGTCCGCGGTCAACAACGAAGTCGTAAACGATCTAGTCAAGGGTGTCGACTTGGCCGGAAAGTTACCTGCAAAGGCGAAAACACTATCTGGGGGTCAGAAGCGCAAGCTCCAGCTTGCCATGATGTTCGCAGGAGGCAGCTCCGTCTGTTGTGTGGACGAGGTTTCCACCGGCCTGGATCCCATCTCCAGGCGCAGAATCTGGGAGATTCTCCTGGCTGAGCGAAGTCGACGGACAATCATCATGACTACACACTTTTTGGACGAAGCTGACTACCTCGCTGATGACATTGCAATTATGTATCAGGGTGCTCTACGAGCCTCCGGCACCTCCGCATCGTTGAAGCAGACATATGGCAATGGCTACACTGTTAAGCTGCCTGCCCAGACCAACATCGATTTTCATATTTCCGAAACGGTCCAGGAAGAACACTCTCGACTTCAAACGATCTACCGCGTATCGACCGGCATAGCTGCGGCAGAACTTGTTGATAAGTTGGAGCAACTTGGTCTGCACGACTACCAGGTTTCTGGACCGACTATGGAGGAGCTTTTCATGAAGATTACTGGCGACTCGATCCTTCCTCTAGAGGTAAAGTCCGAGGATAAGTCTGCCGAAGACAACGCAGCCGAATTGAAGACACAGCACATCGCTTTGAGCGCCTCTGAAGTCGACTACGAACTTACCGAAGGACGGTCCATATCTGCGTTCAAGCAGTGGTGGGTCCTATTCTGCAAGAGGCTATACATCTTCAAACGCAGATGGATTCCTTACTTTGTCGCTGTTGCTTTCGCGCTCGTAGGCGCAGGAGTTGCACCTCTCCTCATCAAGAGCTTCAACAAGCCACTAAACTGCCCCACGCCAGCTGATCTCATTAGTGATTACGCGTACAGGAGTGATTTTGGAACGAGCTTCTTCACTACCACCTACGATTACAACTATAACAACGACGAAAACTACCTCAGGAAATATGTCTACGGCCCTGCCAGCAGTCTCGATGACTCGAAGCTCGCTCTCATGGCCGAAGTGTACTCCACAAACCACACGTTGAGTATGCCAACCTCCACCTCGTTTGCTTTCCGCGTTCTAACACCAAATATAGGCTACTCCGACACCTATACTTATGGCTACTCGAACAGTACACAGATTTTAGAGCAGCTGCTCTTGGTCGACACATATGAGGAGTTCTCAAATGCAGTCCGTGTGAACTGGAAAAACCAGTCGATGCGATACAACACTGGCATTAGCAACTACTCTCCCTTTACAACGCTTTCCGGTGGGATTTGGATGGGCAGCGATAACTCAGAGCCCACTGTCATGGTCAACGTTCGTCGTCCTGATGTGGTCACTCAGATCATGAATTTCTACACGATCATGGCGAGTGGCGTTGGCATATCGTCGTCTTACTACGGGTTTGCAACGACTGCGATCCCAAAATTGATCGAATTCGAGGCCCTAATTTTCATTGTGTATTATGGCCTGATCATGTCTTGGTAAGTCATCACGCCTTGTCGAAGACACTGAACTATCTAACAGCTCACCTCAGTTACCCCGTATTCTTCATTTTGTATCCAACAAACGAGCGCATCTCGAACGTTCGATCCATGCAATACTCCAACGGTATTCGCCCGCTACCACTCTGGCTATCTCATTTGGCCTTCGACAGCATGTTTGTCGTCGTCATTAGCGCCGTAGCGACCGGGCTCATCGCTACCTCTACTCCTGTCTGGCATGGGATGGGACTGGTGTTTGTCATCCTTTTGCTTTACGGTGTAGTGTGCGCTCTCATTGCCTACAACATTTCGATGTTCGCCAAGAACGCCATTACTGCGTGGTTCATCATGGCTATGGGACAAGTCATATTGTACTTCGCCTACTTTGGCGGCGTCATAGGCATACAGTCTTCGAGTCCATACCAAGACTTGGAAAGTTCCATGAACGCTCTTTTCTTCGGTCTCGGTATAATCTCGCCCGTAGTCAGTCTATGCCGAGCACTGTTCATTGGTCTCCAGCAACTCGGGTTAAACTGCAACGGCCACTCAGACGGATCGATCTACATGTACGGTGGACCAATTCTGTATTTGGTCATTCAAGCCATCGTGTTGTTTGCCCTCTTACTTTGGTGGGACAGCGGCTTCCTGCTACCATCGCTTCGTTCCCGCACGCCGATCAATGACACAGAAGCTACCGAGATGCTCCATGCAGATCTGGTCAGCGAGCGCAAGCGGCTGGCATCGCCAAACACGGATCTTCGTGTTGAAAACGTTTCCAGAAAATTTGGGAAGAATCTAGCGGTGGACAACGTGACGTTCGGCGTACAGACGTCGGAGATCTTTGCTCTACTGGGTCCAAATGGCGCTGGAAAGTCCACTGTCATATCTATGATTCGAGGCGATATCAAGCCCTCCACGTCAGGTTCCAAGATTGACGTCGCTGGGCACTCCGTGTTGACCTCACCCGTGGCCGCGCGCGCCAGCCTCGGAGTGTGCCCGCAATTCGACTCTGCTGACGCCCTCACTGTCCGAGAGACACTGCGTTTCTTCGCCAAGCTCAGAGGTGTCAAGGACGTTGAACACAACGTCTCGACTGTCATCAGCGTTTGCGGCATCGAGCAGTGGGCCGACCAGCTCGCTCAAAAGCTCTCCGGCGGCACAAAACGCAAGCTCTCTCTTGCCGTTGCCCTGGTCGGTAACCCTCAAGTCCTCATACTCGACGAGCCCTCCTCGGCACTGGACGCTAACGCAAAGCGCACTCTATGGCGCTGTCTCCAGACGATTGCCAAGCGCCGCGCTGTCCTCCTTACTACACACTCCATGGAAGAAGCCGATGCCCTTGCGGACCGGATTGGTATCGTCTCCTCACGCATGCTAGCTCTCGGCGGTCGCGAGGAGCTGAAGAAGCGGGCCGGCGACGCTTACCACATCCACATTGTATCACGCTCTGCGCCTTGCACAACGCCTGAGGAGCTTCGGACGATGAAGGAGTGGATCTCGGCTTCCTTCCCAGCTGCAGTGATTAGCCGTGAGACGCAGGGTGGGCAGGTACGGTTCGAGGTCCCGGTCGAGGGAAATGATACCGCTAGCTTGATCAGAACGCTTGAAGGCTCTAAAGAGCGTTTGGGGGTGGAGTACTACAGTGTAGGTAAGGCGACGCTGGACGAGGTGTTTGAGAAGATTGTGGGCCGGCACGTTGATACTGAGGCATAGTAGCTTTTATCTTCGAACTCCAGCATGTCCGTCAGTGTATTGCAGACTTGCACTATAATATTTTATGACCACCACCTTCTTGCCACACAATTCTCTAGAAATCTTTCGCCGCGACGCTGGTGCACTCTCTGTCCTTCTTCACGCTCCGTCGAGATCGCTTTATCAAACAGCCAAAGCAGAATATCAGGCCCATGACGACCAAGTGTCAGCCTCGCGGCGATCGGGGAAAAAGTACGCTACTGCATACGCGGCGAACGATGTGCAGGGCGGGACGGCAGTGACAAGGCCGCTCTGTATAGACGATTGTTGCACGAGCGCGATCATGCACATACAGAGGCTTGCCGTTGCAATGGTGACCAAGATATATCTGCCAAATTGTCAGAACGACTAGCAAGCTGGCACAAGTATCACTCACAGCGATTGGTTCGTGACGCGATAGCACTGGACCGTAAAGTAGAGTAGCATGACTAGCAACCAAAACCCAAATACCCTACGCTCATTGGTCAATGATAAGATCGGTGGTGGAAGTGGGCCACTTACATCCACGACCATTTCGGCTCGATGGCCGCATCGTTGCGCATCACTAGCCACAGCACGCTCGAAATGCCCATGGACGGGCCAATAAGGGTTCCAGAAAAAATGATAAGCTGGTGGCCAGCAAGGATCATGGCGGTTGTCAGGGCAATAATTGGTTTGAAGCAGTCGCTTGCATGACCAGGCTGGGCCTTAGCGGGAGTGGCCATGAGGCAAAGGAGCAGCATGCACAATAGCCACTTTTGGTAAGCAATGCTTCTTCTGTACAATGTGTATTTCTGATTTCGCGTGTTGTTCATTCGCTTGTGGTACCCACGCGTAATGTAGAAAGGTCCGTGATGCTTGTTTGTTGATGTAGCGAATGTCATTTTGCCGGTGATAGGTTGGCGGCCAATGACTATTTGCTGCGTAAATGAGGTTGATAGCAGTTAGTTCTCCACCATTCAATTTCAATTATGGGTTGAGTGGCAGTCATGAAGGCACAGTCAAGATCAGTTGTAAGGGGAACTGGCTCGTAGCTTATAAAGTTCGGCAACAGCCCTGACCTAAAACTATGCTTCGCAGTATTACAAGTAGTGAGTGGTGCGGTGCATGCGCAAAATTGCGGACCACGATGATTCAGGCAAACAGGCAACTAGCGTTGCAGGCATAGACAACCATTCAAGGTCGAGTCTCCGTCATAGGTGCATACTATGCAGGGCCTACCGCCAATCAGTCTTGCTAGTCCACGTCAGGCAGTTCTTGGCCCGCGTTGGCGACGCACTGTACCAGACAGTGCAGCAGGGCAGGCTAGAATGGTGTACTAACCATGGACAGGACTCGAGTGTATCGTGTGTTCTCGCTGACGATGCAATCAGCAGTGCAGCTGATGGTTGTCCAAACGTGACCGGAATGGCTGTGGTGGCTCAACGGGGCGCAGCCGTTCGTCGTCTGCAAAGCCATTCCCTAAAGATCCAAAAGCCATCCGGCAGCGCAGTCTTTGATATGTTTGACCGAAGCTTCTGGCCTCATCCACCAACGATCAATACCGATCTGAGTTCTGATTGGCCAAGAAGAATGCAGCTGCAGTGATCTTTTCGATTGGAAACATGCCCCGCCGCATGCTCCTTCTCAACGCCGACCGTGATTCGTGTCGCTAACAGACGGATAGCTATCCTGTCTCGTCACGCTACGTGCAAACGCGTCTCAGCCTGAAGTCAACTTAGCTAAAGCTTTGGAGTTCATCCACGCAGATCCAAGCCGTGACGAACAGTCGTATGACATGAGATTCCGGATCTTTTCCCTCGGATCAGTCGAAAGAGAAGCGAGTATAGTGGTCTCCTCAGTGGCTCTTTCTATGAAACCACACCATACCCTGCGCAGCAATACTTCGCCAGTATCTTTATTGATGCTCAGCACAGGAACAAGCACTCAGAGTAGTTAATCTCACAGACATCGGTTCGCACCAAGTAACAGCCCTGCAGAAGTTAGCGACACACAAATTGGGTTATTAGGGTAGAAAAGTGCACTGTCTACTCACTGCCTTGTTCCATCAATAGAAAGATGCCAACGAACTTTGGGAGGTTCGATGGACAAATTCGAATGCCCGGCCATTACAAAACAAGAAGCTGGGGTATGTTGGACCTGTCACCTGTCTCAGTTCGTTAAAGAGTGGCCCTCCCCAAAGTTGAAAGTTTTTGTTTCGCACATGGTACACAGTACGCATATGCTGCATCCAAAAGCCCCCTTGCGGCGCACGTACAATCGACGACACAAGAGGAGACTGCGTTGCAGCGACGCTGCAGAATGCTTCCATCGCTTTTCAGTAGCCGTTATGTCGTGTAGCTCCATGTAAGGCATTCCGCTCAAGTGGCGAACTCTCAATTTTTACTCATATACTTCTACTACGCCTTGTAGAGCATCTATAGTGTCTTAAGAGAGAAAGCCGATGACCGATAAGTATATCCCTCCACAGAGTGATAGACTTGACAAGGCCAAAATGAACCGGTAACTTGGGAAATGATACAATGGCTGCATACTGCAAAACATTCGGCTGATGGTGTGCAATCGCACGCAGCTTCGTCCTCGCTCTCGTAGTAGAATTATCAATCAGTAGAGTAGAGTCTTCTTTGAGACAAAACGTTCTCTTGGCAAGTCCACCCTCGGCCTGACCAACGGTGCGGTCAATAAAAGTGCATCAAAGAGCAAAGAGCGTGGTACATGAGAGCACAGACGAAGGAAAGAAGATATGAAAATGGCCTCAGATGCGAGATATATAGTAATTGTAGTCGAACTTGCCACCGGGCACGCCTTCAGAGGCAAGATCCTGCGCATACATGTATCCGCCTTTCCACATCACCCCACCAATCCCTCCACTACCCTCTCGCATTAATCTCTGTTTTTTTTTAAGAAAAGATTCGTCGACTTTAGATAGCAGCATACACCGCGTCCCACCCTTTTCTGGGAACTCACTGCTCTCAACGCTTTCTAACACCAATCGCTACCTAACGATAATCACATCTTGCTCTTTCTAGGCCATCAACATATAAACAGATGCTCTAAGGCTAGAAGACACGGTGAAATAGAGTGTGATGTTATTGCTTCTGTTCAACTCAAAAGAAAAATAGTTTGGCGGGTATCCATCTACGAAACCTCACAATCTCCACACCATGATGACCACTACCACGCACCGCACTAAACATCAATGCTCCCCCCAGGAATAGATCTCTATTAGTTCACCAGCAAAATCACAGGTAGACCATGGATGCAGAAGGCGCCACATTTGCCCAATGGACCACCCGGTGTTAGCATTCGAGAGTGCAGAGACATTCAGCCCATCCGGATAGTCGCATTCTCCAGGGTTCCAGCTTGAGGGCGGACCGAAGTCGTGGTCAATAACCTTCCGATGATCAAGTATTGAGCCAACGTCGATCGCAGCGCACTTCGCACAAAAGCGTCGTCCAGTAGGGCGCAGGCTAACATCGAGGCTACCCATCTCTCCGATCAGACGCCGCAGAAGAATAGCAAAGACGTAGAGTGAAACTACCGCAGCCGTTTCGACACAGCCTTGGAGAAGCAGTGAAGTGGTTGTTGTTTCGCGTCGTTGTGGAGAGCGTTGCAAACACGAGTGGTGTTGGTGAAAACCCAGAGCGCGTTCGTGTGAATGATCACGACTGAAGGCTATCATGGCTGCCTAACATCCTGCCTCCAGTTTCGTGAGCACTCCGCGCTGCAGGTGTAATTGGCTGTGCAAGGGCATGTGCACAGCCTTGTGGAAGGAGAGACGACGAGGCTGACAGGCGCCACCAAGTAGGCGCGTGGGGTGGGAAACCAATATGGCAATATTCGTGTCTAAGACTAATACAACAATGCGGGTTGTGACTATACAACATCAGCTCAGCTTCCGTACTCAGCTCCATCGAGTATGGACGCAGAGCTCTGATACAATTCGATCCAATCAACCCCCTCTCCTTCTCTCTCTCTCTCCGCACCTCACCACATCTAGAATTTCAACTCTGAATTCTCCCCCCCAAACGACACATTCACGCCCCCATGATGCCCATGCCTCGCAGCATTCTTCTCCTCCACCAATGCCCTATACTTGAACCCAAAGTTCAAACACAGCGCGACCGCCAACCCCACCGCGACAACCAGCGGCCCAGTCAGGGCATCGAAGTCCTTCCCGCTGCGCTCGCGGATAAGCTTGCTGCGGTACCAGTACATCGTGTACCCCCAGCCCAGCGCGAACACCGCGATGCTGGTGTACACCACAGCCAGCGCGCGAGCGATGTTGTTCCCCTCGCCGGCGGCGTTGTACAGACCGAGGGAGAGCGAGGCGAGGAGCACGGAGACGTGCTGCCATTTGATGAAGGTTCGCTGGTTGGCAAGCCAGACTTTGGCTTCGACGCGCACGGGGCCTTGGTCTTTGATCCAGACATCAGGCGAGGAGATGCCGGGCGGGAGACGGACGCGGCGCTGCTTACGCGCGTATTTGGAGGTGGAGAAGGAGGGGAAGAGCTTGGAGAGGCCGTTGGTTTTGCCGCTTGCGTAGGGCGAGGTCAGGGTGGTGCCTTCTTCGTCTGAGTCGGGCTCCTCGGCGGCGCGGGACTCTTGTTGGTGCGATTCAAGGCGCGAGACGGGGAGGCGAGTGACGGGCATGGAGTGCGCGACGGTGCTGGGAGCGACTTGGGCGGCGCTGCCTTTCTTAGGGGCGGAGCGGGCGGCGGTGGGTGAGCCGACAGGAGAGGTGATGCTGCGGCGGAAGGAGGGGCTAGCTGCGGTGCCGAAGAGGGAGCCGACTGCGAATTCATCCTCGGCGGCTTTGCGCTTGCGTTCTTGTTCGTCGTCAAAGGCTTGCGAGGGCTCTTTGCGGATATCGTCTTCGACTTCGCTGAGCCAGAAGGGGAAGGTGTTGACGTTGTCTTCGAAAAGCTTTGCTACACCGTGAACAAACTTGGAGAAGCGGGGTGCTTCTTTGACAAGGTGGGAGTTAATGAGGTCATCCACCCATTCGTGCTTCTTCATGCCCTTGACCTTGATCTCGAGCAGGGCGAAGGGGAACTTATGGATCTCGCCCTTCTTGATGTTCTTGAAGGGGAACTCCATGTTGCCGTTGTCAATGTCCTGCCTGTGCCAGTCATCAGGCTCACGGCACGGCCTGTCCATGTCGAGAGCATCCTCACGGATGAGAGCCAGGTTGGTATCAAGCGAGATACGGACACTGTCATTGCCTGGGATCTGGAAGGCAGTGCGGGTGTAGTTGGCGCGCAGAACAGGCTGGAGGTCCTTCTCCCGGATGAAACCCTGGATGTCCTCGACAGCCTTCTTCAGATTGTCGATCTTCTTCTGGTCCTTGTTGGGCCTGTACTCGAGCTTCTCGATGCTCTTCTCCATGTGATACTTATCCTCGAGGAAAGACTGGATGTACTTGGCCTTGATGGGAAAGCGCACCTCCTCGCTGGCATTGCCCTCCTTGATGACCTTCTTCTCGAACATGATCTCCGGCTTCTCGTTAAGCTGGCCATACCATCTCAGGCGGAGCGAAGATGCGTCTTCCTGGCTGTTGACCTTGTCCGAGTAGAGCGAGAAGTTGGGGTTGTCGAAGTAGATGGAGGTAATTGTGGGGTCGCGCTGTGTACCTTCGGCGATCTTAGCGGATTGGGGGTTGTAAACGAGAACGGGCAGACGGCGGAGAATGACGGTCTTGACTTCGAAGAGGTTGTCCATGTGGACCCAGACTGAGCTGTTAGCGTGATGGAATTGACGTGAAGGGTGCGAACATACACTTGTGAGAGGTGAAACCCTCGCCGGCAGTCTGGTCCTCGGAGAAGGACAGGGCCTCCTTGGCTTTGCCCTCGAGGCTCTGGCGGACAAACGAGTACAGGGCTGACAGGCGGTACAGCAGCGGCGAGGCATCCTCGGTCTGCAGCGGGTGGCGGGCCAGACGAGCGTCAATGAAGGGGCGCAACTTGTACGACTTGCCGCGCAGCTTGTCGTGTTTTTTGGTAGCCTTGATGATGGCGGTGAAGTTGATGCGGCTGAAGCCCTCAAGCTCCTTGACTTCCTTGGTAACCTTGTCGAGCTCCGTCAAAACCTCCTTCAGCAGCTTCTGGCGTCCCTCCTCGCTGAGGTCCTGCTGCTTCTTCGCGGCGTCGTCCTTGGCGGCGTCGGAGAAGAGGCCCTGGCCCTCCTTGCTGCCCGCCTTCTGGCCCTCCTTGCTGCCCGCCTTCTGAGCCTCCTTGTCGCCCGCCTTCTGAGCCTCTTTGTCGTCCGCCTTTAGACCAACAGCCAATGGCTCGAGCTTCTTCTCGCAGGCGGACGTGCGGTCGCGCAGCTTCTGCGACACCTCGAGCACAAAGCCATGCACCTTCTCGAGCTGCACGTTGGCCAGCTCGTCGACGAACGCGCTCTCGTCCTCGGCGGTCCAGCTGTCGTCGTCCTCATTGTCCTTGAGCAGCTTCTTCAGCTTGTCGTAGTCGATGTACTGCGCCCTCCACGGCGGGTACACGCTTTTGCGGAGCGTGGTACCGAACTTCATGGCTGCAACGGCGGTGCGATTGGAGCGAGTTTGTTGCGGCGAGCGGCTGGTGTGAAGTGTCGCGGCGTGTGTCCCAGGAATGCGTGCGTATCTCGACCTTTCCACCTTGTGCAGCACCAATCTCTTCAGACCCACAAACAAAGCCTAGGAATTGTCTTGTCAATTGCTGCGTCAATCTCGCGCGCAGAATCCTGCGTGCAGGGAAGCTTGCAGGCGTGGGGAGCTCGAGTGGTGTTGTTGCCGGTTTCTGGCCAATCGGACCGGCACGTGTGACACCGTCATGGCGACGCACGGCTGGGATGGGTATAGCGCCGCATCCTTCTTGCATCCTGGTCCGTGTTTGACGACGGGCCATGAACGTGCTTTGGAAGAGCCGCAATGCAATGCAGTGAGATGCTTGTATGGGATTGGCTTTGCTGCACATGTTCTTCTTGAAGCATTCTTTGACTTGGGATCTCTCGTCCGCTACGGATATCGACATCTACAGCTCAGGTGCCCAATCACTCGTTTCATCAATGTACGAACGGAGCAGTTCCTCGGAGGCCTCAAGAGCGCCCTGAGTCTCTGCAGAGGTCTTGCAGTCGCACCTCCACACGAATGGACCCGGTACGCGCGTGGAGCAAATGCAGATAAACAATGAATAGCAATGATATTACAGCTTTCTACACGCTAATGATTCCCGCACTGTCATCGAAACATGGACAGACATGAGTCGTTGGTGTCGTGGTTCGCCCAACAGAATCTATGGCAAAGATACAGCCCAAACGCCTTTGCATGCACATTTCTTCATCTCATCAATTGCCTTGAGCCATAACATCAACATAACGTCCGCCCTTCTTCTTCTTTGCTGCAGCGCCTTTCCGTGGCTGCGCTGCACCGAGCAGGTCGTCGATGCTGCTGGCGTTGCTCATGCTAGTGTTGGGTCGCGAAGGCGGTCCGGAAGCAAGAGGCGGTCGTCCCAGCGCAGAAGGCTTAGGACCACCTTCGTTGTCCGATGGGACACCCGGTGTGCTTGATCGCGAGAGCGCACCCATTGGCGGTGGCATTGACGAGCTTCTTGGAGGCATTGAAGTCGGTGGTCGCAGTCCGGCAGAGGGAGGTCCTATGGGAGGTGTGCCACCACCTGAAGCACTCCTAGCAGCTGCAGGCGGTCCCCCTCTCGGTGGGGGAGGTGTTGCAGCTGGTTTGCTTGTGTCAGCAGCGCCTGCCTTCTTGTTGACCCATTTCTTGAGCTCAGGGTCATAGACAAAGCTGTTCTCTTCTCCCAGCTTGGCCTTGATCGGACCCGGGCCCTGCTGTGCCAGGCTGGGGTCTTTCTTAAACCAACCACCGAACCAGCCCTTTTTGTTGGCTGCAGCATCCTTATCACGCTTTGCGTCCGCTTCGGCTGCTTTGCGGAAAGCTTCATCTGTTGCACGGTCGGCATCCGACTTGCCGCCCGACTTGGAGCTACTGATCTTGAGAGCCGAGGCGCGAACGGCAAGGTCATCGTCTTCGTCGTCGTCCATAAAAGACTTCTTTTTTGGCTGTGAGTCCTTCTCCTCCTCTTCAGGCTCGGGCTCGTAGGGCGTGTACGACGATGGCTCATATGAGCTCGTAGATGGCTCGTAACCTGACGATGGTTCGTACCCGGTGGAGGGCTGCTCAATTTCCGTCGGAGCTGGGGCAGGCACGGGATCGTCAAAGCTGGCCTGAGGAGACTGGAACCCGCCAAATGCCGGGGAGGAAGCAGAGTCTTCCGCCGGTGGAGTCGATACATAAGGGCTGCCATACGACAGGGCAGCATTGGGTTCGCTTCGAAGAGGAGAGTACGATTGGGTCTTACCCTGCAAACGTTGAGTTGTTGGGCTGAGCAATGCCTGCCCAGGCATGTATGGACTTGATGGCTGCGAAGAAGGCATGTAAGAGTCAGAGACTGAGCGAGTGGACTCCATTGAAGGTCGCCCCTCTGGCTCATATCTTGAGCGCTGCTGTTCGGAAGATACTCGTGGCGCATACGTGCCCGAAGCGTTCGAAGGTGCGTATCGTGAATTTGAGGGGACCGGAGGCTGAGCTGTGGGTACACCATAGCCAGCGTATGCACCATACAAGTCTGCATTTGACTGGGATGGTGTGATGCTTGGGCTGTCACCAGCGATTTTGGCAAAGGGGCCGACTTCTGCACCAGAGGATGGGTTGCCTGAGGCTTCGTCGTCATCTCCCGCAATGAAGCTGTTGAACTTCGACAGCAGCGAGCTGCCAACCTTGTCCATGCTTGGTTTTGAGATCCAGGAAGAAGAGCCATCCTTGGGAGATTGAGACAGACGTCGAGTCAACTCGTCCAAGCTTCCCATGAAAGAAGCGTTGTAGTAGGGTGACAACTTAGTCGTTACTTTCATACTGGAAGCAATTGCATCACAATATGCCTGCGCCTCAGTCCTGTACCCGTACTCAGCCAAACGCTGCGCATGCGCAAGCTTGTAGGACTGCAGATGAGGAAAGGCGAACGAGCTTGTTGGAGCGGAGAGCGACAGAGCAAACTCGTACACCTCGGTCAGCAGGACAGGTTCCATCTCGATTCCAAGTTCTAGCGGATTTTGCTTGTGGTTTGCACCGAGCAGAACAACGTCAGCCTGAGGATCGTCTGGGCCGTTGACAAGTGCCACCGTGCGCGCAAAGATGAAGCAAACGTGAGCGGCCTCAACACGGTTGTACTGCGCCAGAAGGCGACCGAGTGACAGAAGAGCCGCGGCGTCTCCGTCACTCCGATTGTTCAAGATCAGAGCGACAGTCTCGCGCCATTTGTCAAGGCCCTGCAGCGCATTCTGTGTTGCACCGGCACCATCGGTGCTGACCATCTGGAAGCCAGCACGAGCCGAGGCCGGCACAAGCTCGTCGATGCAGTCTTCGTGGTTGCCTGCAAACACCTCATACAACACCGCGAGAGCCTGGTTATTTCCGCCAACCTTCTTGACCTCTTTGCGTACAAATTCCTGAACAACTTGCTTCCAGGTGTCCTTGCTCAAGGTGGACGATAGAAGCATCGCATGACCCCAAAGTCTCTGATCAACGGCATGCCATACTGCCTTCTCGCGATCGCCTTTTGTAAGCAGCTTCTGAAGGTCCTCAATCGAGCGTGGATCCACAGGTTCCGCTTGTAGGGTGTTGGCCCTGGAACGGCCGACTAGATCTGCTGTTGTTGAGAAAGACCCTTCAGCATCAGCGACCTCACTCTCTTCAGGGGCAAAAGCTTTCTTGAGAGCAGCTTCAGCTACAGGTCCATCCAACTTTCCATCGTTGTCAACCATCACTTTCAGGACATTCCAAAGGAGGTTCTTGTCTTCGAGGCACTTGTGTTCATCCTCGGTCAAGGAGTGCTCAAATCCAGGTTCCTTTCGTTGGGTCTCGAGAGCTTCAAGCTTGCGAGCCAGCCAGGCTGAGACGTCCTTCTTCTTGCTCTTGGACTTGAGTGGGCCTGGGAATTTTGTGAAATCTTCGGACTCGGGCAGAACTTCCTTTACGTTCTGTATCCTGACCTCACCGGGGCTGCGCTTGACCATTGGGGCCGAGTTGCCGCCACCATAGCGCGGGATCTCCTTGGGGAAAGTGGTGACAACAGTACCTCCAAGACCCCATGTAAAGATAGGAGCACCCTTCCATTGTTGCAATGGATCGGCAGCGTGCGCATCCGCCGGTGGTATACTCTCATACGCAAGGCTCAGGGATGTTTGCCTACGGTGTGGAATTCTGTTCGCAGGCTTTTGTCTGACTGGCTGCTGCACGTACGAGGGAGCGGGCGGTGACATTAGCCCAGAAACAGAACCTTGATACTCTGATGGTGCGGTCATTGCCCGCGCGATAGGCTTCATGGATGCTGCAGGCGAATGCGTGTCTGATCGAGGCGGCGATGGTTGATACTGTGGCGTGTAGTTTCCTGTCTTTCTAGGCGAACCTACGTTGGAAGACGGGTGGCTTTGCAGAGGTGGTGTACCCGACCTCGCAGCAACGGGATGTTGAGACACTGGTGCTGTCGCCCGTTCTTCCACCTCACTGACGCCTTCCAGCGGACGCTTGAAGGGAGCGCGTGGGGCGTTCTCCAGTGATTGCGAGACGTGGTGGTTGGAAGTGGGATCAAAGGACGATTCTGCTTGCGGAAACTGTTCATGTTGACGAGACGTAGCAAATGCAAGTGGGCTTGAGGTTCGTGGCGCATAGGGTTGAGAGGCTGGACGTGGTGGACCGGCAGGTGGGTCAGATCCGTAACGAGCATGAGCTTGTCCTTGTACAGGGGGCGGGGCGGGCGAGTATCTAGAAGCAGCTGATTGCGCAGACGGAGGTGCGGGTGAGTACCGAGCGTTGGCAGGCGCTGCTGCTGGAGGCGCAGGGGAGTATCTCGATGTCTGTGGAGGAGCTGCTGGCGGCACTGGCAGACTATTCGTTCTTGCGATTACGGATGGTTGCGCAGGGAACATGGGCAGTTGCTCGGGCTGCCTGAAAGGGACTGCAGCTGGAGCATGCCCTTGGTCTGGCAAAACTTCGTTGCGTAGTCCTGACCATGATGGCGCTCGTTCCTTAGCGGGGACTTGCGGTGGTCCTTGAAAACCTTGTGGGGGTCCTTGAGACATCTGTGGAGATCCATGAGACATCTGTGGAGATCCGTGAGGCATCTGTGGAGGTCCATGAGGCATCTGTGGAGGTCCATGAGGCATCTGCGGAGGCCCCTGAGGAAGCTGAGGGTGAGCTGGCTCATGAGGCTGGGGCGTATAGCGTCCGGACGGCTTTTTCGGCTTTGTGGTCACCGGTAGCTCAGCAAAGAAATCTGAGGTTTGCGCTCGTGCAGGAGCTGCAGGCTTGGGAGGGGCCGCAGAGGAAAAGCCGGTCATCGACTGTGTTGACTGACTTGATGAAGGTGAGGACATGCTCGCGACTGTCGCGCTGGATGGTGGAAGTGACGGTCTTGCGAGTGCAGGATTGGATACGACACTACTGCTTCGAGGTGGCGGAGGGGGAGTAGGTTGCGCAGCTGGAACTGCAGGACGCGCCGCTGGTCGCCTTCGCGTGGTGACGATCTCGTCGGGAAGATCATACGGCGATGCATATCCTCCTTTCGACTTGTCGGCAAAACTCTGACCTGAGCTCGTCATCGCAGGGCGAGCGGGCTGCTGTTGTGAGACTGGCTGACCAAAGCCGTTGTAAATAGTCCCTGTGGAAGCCGGCGTTTGGGAAGCGGCGGGTGTCATGCTCGTGAACTGCACTCCTGTAGGAGCGTAAGGATTGGTGGGTGGTGTCGGTGCGGCCGCGGCCTGGACAACCTGCGCCGGTGCGTAACGATTTACGGTGCTCGACACAGATCTCGCTGCCGGTGCAGGCTGCTGCGTGGGAGCTTCGGGCTCATCTTCCAGAAAGCCAGCGTCGTCGTCAAGCTCCAGCGCGAGCGCGTCCTCGGCGTCTGGCAGAAACTCATCATCGAGTTCAAGGTCGTCAAGGTCAAGATCCCACTCGTCTTTGGCTGCCGGGGCAGGCTCCGACTCGAGTGTGACATGAGCTCCAGAAGTCTCGGTCTCGGTCTCGGTCTCTGGCTGCGCGGGCACGAAAGTGTGAGACGCGACTCCGCCGAAGAAGTCCTCGGCCTGCTCATCTGTGTTGCCCCAATCGAGATCATCACCAGCATTGCCTCCAACAGAAGTATTGCCAATTACATCGTCGCCTACGGTCGTCCCTACTGCTTCGGCAATGGGCGTCTCTAGAGGCGGTTCCTGCTGAGTCGCGCCAAGTTCGAATGCATCGCCGTCCGAAGCGCCCCAGTCGTCCGTCACAGCTTCGGTATCTTCGACCAGTGGCACGCTTGCGCTCTCGATTACTGCGTCTTCCAAGATAGTCGACTCGCCCTGGTGCTCGTAGTTCTCGGCAGAGTTGTCCTGCGGTGCAGCTGCCTCGGCCTCTTCAGTCTCCTCGGCCACTTCAATATCCTCAGCTAGTTTAGTTTCCTTAGCCAATTCAGTCTCCTCGGCCGGGTTAGTCTCCTCAGCCGATTCAGTCTCCTCAGCCAGTTTGGTCTCCTCAGCCAATTCAGTCTGGTCAGCCACTTCCGTCGCTTCTTCGGCCTCGGACTCTTCCTCCTCTGACGAGCTCTCCTCTTCCGACTCAGACGGCTCGGCTGGGCCTCGGCCTACGTGGGTGGGCGTTTGGCCGTGGATATGGAGGCCTTGCAGAGCACCGACGGGGGCGTCTGCCTGTATGGGCGTTTCTGGCTGCGGTGGGAGCACGGTGCTTTGTGTGGCGGTCGCTGATGTCTCGTCCTCCTCTTCTGACTCGTCTTCGTCGTCATCGTCGTCGTCGTCATCCTCCTCCTCCTCCTCCTCCTCCTCCTCCTCAGATGTGTCCTCGCTTGAGGAGGCGGGCGCAGGAGCACGTACGGGTACAGGCGCGGGAGCAGCCGGGGCTGCAGACACAGCAGGCGCGACAGCTACAGGTGCGGGCGCTGGCGCTATCGCTGGGCCTGGCTGAGCTTCCTCCTCATCTTCGTCCGACTCCTCTTCCGATGATTCCTCCTCTTCGGACTCGGACTGCGCAGGTGCTTGCTGTGCTTGCTGTGCAGGTGGCTGTTGTACAGGTGGCTGCGCCGGGAGTGCTGCTAATGGTGCTGGTGCTGGTGCTGCCGCCGCTACTGGTGCTGGTCGTGCTGGCGGTGCAGCGTTTTGCGTCTGGGGCCGCAGGGCAGGGTTCCATGAGGCAGCTGGGGTCGAGGGCCGCCTGCTGCCGTAGGCGTAGGAGAAGTTGGGCCCGTCGTCGTGGTCCATTATGCAAGAATATGATACAAAGACAAAAGGGTATATGCAAGTACTGCGAGCGTCAGCCCTGCGCGCGGCGCGATGCTAAGAATGGGTGCAGGACTGCAAGGCGTAGCAGCGCGCCGGAGAGTCGCCCTGGCGTGGAGAGGGACGGCGCGGAACGTACCTCTACAGAGAAGCAGCAAAGACAAGCGCTATGCGGGGCGCACGAGAACAGTCCGGGGTCGCGGTCGACGAGGGGCGCGCAAGTCAGCAATGGGCCGCGAGGGCGAGGGGCATGGCGTGCAATGCGTCAGTATGCAATCGTGAATCGTGGCCCGGTTCGAGTCGTTGGTGATACCCTGGCCTCTTCCGCGACTCGCGCCGCCGCCGCCTGTGCCACAGCCTGCGCCACGCCGCGACCAAGACGGTGACGCGGTGCCAGGAAGACGTCTGGCTGCACTGCTGTCCTCCGACGAACGCACACCCGGACTCGCAGGCATACCGGCCGTCCTGCTGAGCTTGTCCCACAGCTGCCGCCCGCGCCCGCAGCCAGCCCCTCGCATACCAAGCCTCCGAAACACGACATCTGGCCGCCTGCCTCGACCCCGTGCAAACATCCCCAGACTGGCCGCGGACTCCCGAAGGCACATCCACTCGCAGCAACTAGGCACCCAGCAGTCGCACATGGGCCACGCATAGCATCTGCCTCTCTCGACGCCGCCCACGCCCCGCCACGCCCCGCCCCGCGCCGCCACGACCCCCATGAGCCATGTCTGCGCCGCATGAGTTCCACCAGCCAAACGCTCCAGACGAGGACTCAGACCTCGAGCTCGATCTTGAGGAGCTGGACCCCCTCGCCGGCCGCCCGCGCCCATCATCATCGCCGCCGCGCAGCCAGTCCAAAGAGCAGAGGAAGCCGTACCACGAGCTTGGTGCGAGGATACCGCTCAGGAACCTGCGAGTCGGGAGACTGCGAGGCAACAGGAGGAAGGAAGAGCAGGAAGACGAAGATCTGAGAGGTCTGATAGACGATGACGAGAGGGAGACCCGCAATTCTGCCGGCAGCTATGGACAGTCTGGCGACGACGACTCGCCGCTGCTGCCTGCCAGCACAAACCCCCGCAGAACCGCGCAGCGCAAGCCGAGCGCTCTGTCGAAGCTGAGCGCAGGACTTCGCCTCCCGAGCTTCCTCTCCAAAAAAGACGCTGGAGCTATACAACTGGACGACGACGACGCCGCAGAAGACGGCGCAGAGGATGAGCATGATCCCACCACCCAGCGCACCGTTTCTGTCGGCGCACTGCAGACTTCAAGATTTCCTGCAAACGCTGTTTCAAACGCCAAATATACCCCCTGGAGCTTTCTGCCACGCACTCTGTATAATGAATTCTCTTTCTTCATCAACATGTACTTTCTGCTTGTAGCGTTATCGCAGATCATCAAGCCCCTTCGTCTTGGCTATCTTTCAACATACATTGCACCATTAGCGTTTGTAATTTGCATTACTCTGGGAAAGGAAGCTTTGGACGACATCGCCCGTCGACGTAGAGATGCGGAGGCAAATTCCGAAGGCTACACCGTCTTGAAGTTCGAGGAGAACAGTGTCGGCAACGGCGTTGCGCCAGGGCAAAGCTCAACCCGAAACAAGAAGTCAAGAAAGAGCAAGCGTGAGAATGGTCGTCTAGCCGAGATCGAAGACGAAGAGCAACAGCTATCATCCAAAGGATTGGCAACTTGCACCTACTTCGAAGTAGTCAAGCCCTCGAAGAATCTCAAGGTTGGCGACGTTGTGAAGCTTGGTAAAGACCAGCGAGTACCGGCAGACATGGTCGTGCTCAAAAGCTTTGCCACTGATAACGCATCTGCATCCGCAGCTCCGGCTCCAGCCGGCGCATCGACCATGCTCATCGACGGAGAGGATGGAGCCGCATCTCCGGGCGAGACTGCCAAGGTTGAGAGTGCAGCCTCTACAGGGCCTTCGGGAGAAGCTTTCATTCGTACCGATCAGCTCGACGGCGAGACTGACTGGAAGCTACGTTTGTCTTCGCCATTGACCCAGAATCTGCATGTCGGCGAGTACACGCGCCTTCGTGTGGTAGCTGGCAAGCCAGACAAAAAGGTGAATGAGTTTTACGGCACAGTAGAGCTGCAGCCAAAACGCCAACGACAGTACGATCCCCACGATTCTGAATCATCGCAAATCGAGGAGGTGCAGTCTGCACCACTCGGAATTGACAACACTATCTGGGCAAATACCGTAGTGGCATCGAGCTGCAGCCTGCTTGCCGTTGTCGTCTACACTGGTCCTCAAACAAGGCAAGCTTTGTCGACATCACCATCACGATCAAAGACAGGATTGCTGGAACTCGAAATCAACGCGCTCACCAAGTGGCTGTGCGTCTTCACGCTATCACTGTCTTTCATTCTTGTGGCACTTGCCGGCTTCCGAGAGATTGAAGGGCGTGTCTGGTACGTCAACATGATGCGATTCCTAATCCTCTTTTCTACCATCGTGCCCGTTGGACTGCGTGTCAACCTCGACATGGGCAAATCGGTCTATGCGTGGTTCATTGAGCATGATGAGAGTATCAAAGGCACTGTCGTTAGGACAAGTACGATTCCGGAAGACCTTGGCAGGATCGAGTATCTGCTTAGTGACAAAACTGGTACCCTGACTCAAAACGGTAAGTGCGATGGTCTGTCTGCTCTGGCAAGTCTAACTTGTAGCAGAGATGGTTATGAAGAAGATTCACGTTGGAACGGTATCCTATGCCAATGAAGCAATGGACGAGGTTTCCTCATATGTCCAGCAATGCTTCACACCTCCTGCTGGCGAAGACCCTGTCCTTGTAACCCCGTCATCAGCCTATACTGTTCCGCTCACCTCAGCCACCCGCACCCGTCGAGAAATAGGATCTCGAGTCCGAGACGTGGTCCTAGCTCTCGCACTCTGCCACAATGTCACCCCCACCACTGAGGAAGAGAATGGAGAAGTAGTCACTACGTATCAAGCCTCGTCACCTGACGAGATCGCCATCGTTCAGTGGACCGAGGCTGTTGGACTGAAGCTCCTTCAACGCGATCGCGAGTCTATGACGCTCGAGTCGGTAAGCAGCGGCAATGCTGTAGTCCGAGTTCGCATCCTGAACACATTCCCCTTCACATCTGAAGGCAAGAGGATGGGTATTGTAGTGAAGTTTTACCATGGTTCAGTCACATCGCCGACCGATGAGGATGGTGAGATATGGTTCTACCAAAAGGGCGCTGACACGGTGATGACCTCAATCGTTGCTGCCAACGACTGGCTTGACGAAGAAACTGCGAACATGGCGCGCGAAGGACTTCGAACTCTTGTTGTTGGGCGCAAGAAGCTCTCTGCTCAGAACTATCAAGACTTCTCAGCCAAGCTCGCTCAAGCATCGATGGCTCTTCAAAACCGCGATGCAGGTGTGGCAGACGTCATTAGCGAGTACCTGGAGCGCGACCTCGAGCTTCTGGGCGTTACCGGTGTTGAAGACAAGCTGCAGAAAGACGTGAAGCCTTCCCTCGAACTCCTCCGCAACGCCGGCATCAAAATCTGGATGTTGACTGGCGACAAAGTCGAGACGGCTCGCTGTGTAGCCGTCAGCTCTAAACTCGTCGCAAGAGGTCAATACATCCACACCATTCAGAAACGTGCGTTCTCTGTCCTTCCCCATCTCGACCTAAACCTACTAACACCTAATTAGTCAAACACAAAAACCTCGCACTCTCATCTCTTGACTTCCTCCGCGGCAAGACCGACGCCTGCCTCCTCATCGACGGCGAATCTCTCGCCCTGATGCTGACCCATTACCGCTCTGAATTCATCTCCATCGCCGTCCAACTCCCCACCGTCGTCGCGTGCCGATGCTCCCCAACACAAAAGGCCGATGTGGCGCGCCTCATCCGCTCTTACACCAAAAAGCGCGTCTGCTGCATCGGCGACGGCGGCAACGACGTCTCCATGATCCAAGCTGCAGACGTGGGCGTCGGCATCGTAGGAAAAGAAGGCCGCCAGGCCTCTCTCGCCGCCGACTTCAGCATCGAGCAGTTCTGCTACCTGGTGAAACTCCTCGTCTGGCACGGCCGCAACTCGTACAAACGGTCCGCCAAACTCTCCCAATTCGTCATCCACCGCGGCCTTATCATCTCCATCTGCCAGACAGTGTACAGCATCTCCACCAAATTCGAGCCCAACGCGCTCTACAAAGACTGGCTGCTCGTCGGCTACAGCACAATCTACACCATGATGCCCGTCTTCTCCTTAGTCCTCGACCGCGACGTCGACGAGAGCGTCGCAAACCTGTACCCGGAGCTGTACGCGGAGCTGAAAACCGGCCGCTCGCTCAGCTACAAGAGCTTCTTCATCTGGGTCGCCGTCAGCATCTACCAGGGCAGCATGATCCAGGGCCTAAGCCAGCTGCTCGTCGGCGTCGACGTCGACCACACCCTCGTCTTCGCCCGCATGGTCAGCGTCTCCTTCTCCGTCCTCATCCTCAACGAACTCGTCATGGTCGCCATGGAGGTCACCACCTGGCACTGGCTCATGATCGCCAGCATCCTCGGCACCGCAGGGATTTACTTCGGTTCCATCCCTTTCTTGGGCGGCGGCGGCACGGACGCCAAGGGCTACTTCGATTTGGCGTACGTCGCGAGCTTGGATTTCTGGTGGAAGGGCGCGGTGGTTGCGGCGGTGTCGTTGTTGCCGCCCTATGCGGTCAAGATTGTGGGGAGGACGCTGAAGCCCCCGAGCTATAGGAAGGTGCAGGGCGTATAATGCTCAAGGTTCTCTGGTGGAGTGGATTGGAGTAGAGTAGAGTTGGGCGCGGGTGGCGCGGTACAAGGTTGCATAGCGTGTCAATTGCATGTACATTTTTCCTCCTCTACCACCACTCTCCATGCTCGTCTGTGCTGTCACTACAATCTATCGTCGTTGCGCTGCTGTCCATCCAGCATGGAGTCTCTTCATTCATGCAGCCATGTACCATCACCGTCGAGCGTCTTTGCGTCAGGTCAAAGCTATACCGCCCCCTTCTTATAGCCCTCCCACAATAACTTCAGCCAGGGTGAGTTACTCGAGGCGGATGCCCTGCTTCAACAATCCACTCTTGGGGTTCAATAGTTAACGCGGATATTCTTTGCCCGAGTGTGTGATCACCTATGTCCGCTGAGTGTGCTGTGCTTAGGGGAAGAACGCGCGTTAGTGCTTGATACAGTAATTTACCGGACAGCGGGTGCGTCTGTGCATTGTGGATACACGGACCGTTTGACAGATGGTGGTTACTCGGCGATGATCTCACGGTACAATGAACGGATAGCAGCCGTGATGGATTGTGACTTGTTCGGTGGGTGAAAGGAGGCGCACGTGCGGTCCGGTCTCTACCGCTCGACAATTACGACCTGTTGCCGTGCAAAGTGTTGCCCAACCTGTTCGCATAAGAACTGGTGACGGGTCATCGTTCGTAGCTCACGCTTTCCAGCGCCGAGTTCCTGTACGCCGTCATCGAGCATTTGAGTTCGAAGTCCACTAGAGGAAGACCCTGCTACAGAATAACGCGGTAGTACAACTTCGCGCAACACTAAACCTCGCGTAAAGTTGCTGAGGTGACCATCACACAGGCGGCAAGAGGGATCTGGAAGCCAACCACACAGAACGAGTGTTCTCGTTGTGCTTTTCGTTGACCCTGTCTTCGCAGCAAGGGAGAGATCGGACCCATGGGTCTCGCAAGAGCCGCCTGCCACGCTGCAGGCACGAGTGGAGCTCCAGCCACTCGAGCGGAAGTCGGCTGGAAGGTTTTGGTTACGACTCGTGTTATCAGCCTCGCGCGGCTGTTATCGGGTTGGAGGCGAGCTCGGGGACCGCGCGGTGACGACAATCGTTTGTGCACGTCAGGAGAACATCGTAATAAGAGCTGGGGGTCACATATACGGGTCCTTTGATTGCGCATGAAATGGGTGTGATTGCAATTGGATCACAGAGCTGGCTGGCTCGAAGGAGTGCCATCCAAAGCGAAGCAAAAGATGCTCTGCGTGACCGATGGTTGATGATAGCGTACCGTCAGACCGCAAGCGGAGCGGGCTGTTGAGCTAGGTAGACGGTCTTGCATCAGTACTGGCGGAGTGTGGAGCGGTGGCAGGGGATCTGCGAGCAAGCTTCTAGTGAAACAGGCGGGGACTTGGCATGCACTCGCCTCTTCCTTTTCAAGCATCACTGACCACCCGTCAGACCCGCACAGTTAACAATGATGTAAGCGAGTGACGTTCTAGGAAGAGCGCTGTGAGCTGCTGGCCTGCCATAGTGACAACTCTTGCAATCATGGCACATGCGCGTTCTCTCTTGCTGATTGCTATTCGCCCCCGCGCGCCATCTTCCACTCGGTCCTCGTTGAGTTTTCCACCCGCATAAGACTGAGGGCCAGTCGAAAGCGTACCAGTGTGCGGCTTCACCACGGCAGCTAAAAAGCCACTTCCTGGGGCTGGTAAGTCCCACTTTGGTACTTCAGCGCGGATTAGATGCAGATCTGATTGGTGTATCTGAGCCAAGTGCAGGTTTGTGCCTGGTTTGACGGCGTCTAGTGCAAGACTTGTCACCCAAAGCATGGGGATTGACGAGGTGGTGCGCAAGTGCCTCCATCATTCGCTGGTGCTAGTATATGTACTGGGACGGTCCCTCGTTGCGTCACGTCTGTCAATCGTTCAGTCCTGTAATTTTTAGTGTCTGTTGATTAAAGATTAAGAGCAGTGTTACATCCTTCGTACACGAAGGGCTTACTACTCCCCTTCAAGATCTAAACCTCATATACCCGGCGGGTCGAATTCGCCATTACCCTTTCGAGTGAGCTTCACTAGGTGAAGTGAAAAAAGAGCTGGATCTGGCTGGCAGTGATCCGCACGTGATCTCACGTTTGCTCCTTCCTCCACACCCATAAGGTCACCGCCACCGAGCAATCTCCATCCCCACAACGCTCACTCGTCACCCGCAGCTGGATTCGCTCGTTTCCATTGCAGCTGCAGCTACCACCATCGTCTAGGATCTCTGATCCACTATTCCTTCTTTTCGGCCACCTATTCCGCCGTCGTTTGTCGCCTTTGTCATGCAGAAGTTCGCTCTTCTCGCCCTGACGGGCTTCACAGCGCTCGTTCAGTCGACGCCAGTTGCTCCTGCCGCACCACGCTCGCTTCCCCAAGCTCAACCTCACATCCACACTCGGCAGGCTAGCAACTCGTCGAGTCCAGCATGTGCCCAGGTCTCGCAGGCTATGTACGGTGATGGCACGACAGTCGTCAGCCAAGTCGTGCCTGCTGGGATCGCATGGGACTGCCTCAACAGCGTCTCACTGAACGCCACCTCAGCCAAAATCCTCATCGATTCTCTCAAGCCTTACATGGAGTGGCAGAGCACTATCAACGTCTTGAAAGACCCGCCCGCAGAATACGTTGAGAAGGTGCAGCCTGCTGTTGACATTCTGGGCGGCCTTGATCAGTTGGCGAGCGACGTTGATGCTGGCAAGTTCTCCAACGAGTACTCGTTTGGCTGGGCCCTTTACACCTTGATCCAGAGTGCTCACGACGGTCATTTCTCTTACGTCCCTGAGTCGGTCGGTGGCATCTTCACATGGGGCCGTAGTCTACCTTTGGTCTCCGTGTCCGAAGATGGCGAGCAGCTGCCTGCAGTCTTCGCGTTTGAAGACGTTCTCGGTCTCCACTACAAGAACATCTCTTACACCCCTTCACCCATTACCAAGATTGACGATGCTGAGGTCACCGAGTTCTTGCAGGCTCTGAGCCAATTTGGCTCGCTTCAAGACCGCGATGCGTTGTACAACAACGTCTTTTACGAGCTTGCGCAGATCAGCCTTGGCGAGTCTGGCAGTGGAGCTGGCATGTTCGCAGGAGGTGGCCGCGGTCGCTATGTCTATCCTGGAGCAACCACTACCTTCACCTTCGCCAACGGTACTGAGCGCACGATTGAGAACTTCGCACGTGTGCGCTACAACTTCCGCGGCATCAACAATGGAGAGGATCTCGCTAAGCAATGGTTCGAGTTTGGCAGTGCTGCATCTGCGCACGCTGCATCAGAAGAAGCCGATGTCTCGACAACTGCATTCGGTGCTACAGCTCCTGGCTATCCTGAACCCATCACTCTCGGTCCTCTTAACCTGATCAATGGTTACTACATCGACGGCGAGGGATACGGGGATGTCGCAGTTCTGTCCATTCCTAACTTCGTCGGTACATCGGTCGCTCAAGTCAACTTCCAGAAGACTTCGCAGGAATTTCTTGCAAAGGCGCTTGCTGATGGGAAGACGAAGCTCATTCTTGATCTGCAGGCCAACGGAGGCGGAACTATTCTGCAGGGTTACGACTTGTTCAAGCAGCTCTTCCCGGACCTCGACCCGTACGGTGCCAGCCGTTACCGTGCCACCGAAGCGGCAGACCTGATCGGTCAATCGTACAGTCAGCGCGCGTCGTTGGCTCCTCGTGGATCTAACAGTACGCTATCCTCGGCACAGTCTTCATATTTCGACTACCACACGGACATGACTGTCGATGAAAAGCCATTCACTTCTTGGGAGGAGAAATTTGGACCGAATGAGGTCAACGGAGGTGATACAAACACTTGTGCTGCTCTCAACCCGCCGCTGACTAGATTAGACGTTTACACCACTCCCGCACGCTGGAATCTTTCTGATGTCTACACCAGCATCAGCTCTGGCGGTATCAACATCACAGGATACGGACCTCTTGCTAACATCTCTGGACCCCCTAAATTCCAGCCCGAGAACATTGTCATCGTCACGGATGGGTATTGTGCTTCGACGTGCACTATCTTCACCGAATTCTTGACCAAGCAAGCCGGCATCAAGACGATTGCGATGGGTGGTCGCAGCAACAAGGATCCAATCCAAGCTGTCGGTGGTGTCAAGGGTGTGAACAACTATGCTTTCAGTTACATCCAGCAAGCCGCCCAGAACGCTATCCGATGGAACCCTGCAGTCAACGACTCGATTCTCGTCGACTACAAGAACAACATGCCCTTGTTCCGAGCAGCAAGCGGCGCATCGCCTGGCGTGAACGTCCGCGACGGCCTAGCTCAGAACGACACGACTGGTGTCGCCCTGCAATTTGTATACGAGGAGGCTGACTGTCGTCTCTACTACACCCCTGAGATGACCGTTGATATCACAGCACTCTGGAAGGGCGCTGCTGACGTTCAGTGGGGTCAGAGTGGCAAGTGCGTGGCTGGTGGAAGCAACGAACAGAAGCGCAGCAGCTTTGAAGCCACCACTAAGCTGAAGCCTCGTCGCGTACACGTCTCCCAGGCCGTTGCTGTCAAGAAAGTGCAGACTTTCGAGAGCAGCTTCAACCTGAAGACCAACTGCCATCTGAAGGGAGATGGCTTCATGCACCCCTAGAGTGCATTCGTTGTTTGGAGGTTCACATGCATAGGCGGCGTTCAACATAGCACAATCGCCATATAAAGGCGAAGCGATTGAGATGGCTATCTCTCCGATACAAGATAATGGAAGCATTGATCAATGCGACGAGTAATACAAACTACATTCAGAATCAACATTTCGTGACGAAGGACTTTTAATTATCGTTGAACGTGTTGTATACGAGGTGAATGCATGCCAGGTGACATCAATACTCGAGGACAAAGCATCAGCTGTTGAATCAAGACATAAGGGTGGCTTCCTCGTGTACGAATCAGACGCTGACGTCGTTTCCTTCGACTTGCTTCCGCTTGACCCGCTTTCCGAAAATAGCACTGGGTCCCTCCTATTCGCTAAGATCACCATGCCTTCATGCCGTTAGGGCAGCAACGTTCATCCACATAAGGCCGACGATCCCCACAGAAAATCATCCGGTGAAAGGCGATGTTGGGTATCGTGACCAGGTGTTGACTGACGGCACTCGCAGGAGTGAATGGCTCGCTGCTGGCCGGCCGTGCCAGCATGCTTAGCAAAGCTTGATCCTTGTTCGCAGCGAGCCAAGGGTGCCGTGATGACCTTGTCAGCCCTGCCAGATCTTGCCGGAACCAAACACGAGCAATTTCGCCATGTCATGTTGCTGGCAGAACAGGCAGAGCCGCCCCAGAGTCCAAGCGTCGTAGCCCTCGGAGGAAAACGAGAGAATGCGAAGAACATCGTCATCGGTTCGGGCAAACGCTATCGATAGCGCACCCAAACGGACGACGCCTGAGCACCGCCAGCAGCTCAAGCACCGCTCAAATGCAACATTGGCCTGCACCATGGTATCGGAGTGGCGCTATTGTAGCACGCGGGCTGCCGGCACCCTTCGAATCCTCGTGCGCGACTCGTGCGTACCTGTGGGGTTGCACACAGTAAGCTCGTATTACGACCGAAGAGGAAGCCGGGCGAGAGATCGACACAAGGTCGCGAGATGAAAAAGCGACATTGGGTGCATGCGCAAGTGGCAAGTTATGTTTAGAAGATGGTAATGCAGGTACGAGCTGTGCGAACAGGCAGTACTTAACCATCGATCCCGTCCGGTTGGTGGTGAAGCACACTCGTTGTCGCTGTCTTTCTTCTGAGCAACTGTCTATCTTTGCAGCATTACATCATTCGTTCGCATTGCTCACAATGAAGCTCCTCTACTCCCTTACAGCGGGTCTGCTCTCCGCGAGCTTGGCCAGCGCTGCCGTTTCGCCTGACGGTTCATGTGGTGGAACCAACAAGTACACCTGCCAGGGCAGCACATATGGAAACTGTTGTTCGCAATACGGATGGTGTGGCTCTTCAGATGCTCACTGCAAAGCGAATTGCAATAGTGCCTTCGGGACCTGTGCTGGCGGCTCACCTGCCCCAACATCAACACGTACGTCTACAGCTCCGTCCTCGACACCCACCAAGAAGGTCTCTACCGACGCAACCTGTGGCTCCAACAATGGCGGAGCTACGTGCCTCGGCAGCACATGGGGCAACTGTTGCAGTAGTAGCGGCTTTTGTGGATCGACATCAGATTACTGCGGATCAACTTGCCAGGCTGGCTTCGGAAACTGTGGTATTAACAACCCATCAGGCACAAGCTCGACAAAACCCAGCAGCACAGCGTCTGCTCCCGCGACTACCGCTTCCGCGAGCGGCGGTGTACTCCAATGCTTAAACGGCAAGAATGTGCCCTATAAGATGACCTCGGACGGCGACTATGCCGAGCTTGTTGAGCCCTACAACCTGGCCCTCGCCTTCAAGCCTTCCGTTGTTGTCCTTCCTCAGACTCAGCAAAACGTCCAGGACGCTGTTGTTTGCGCTGCTCAGAACGGCATCAAGGTTCAGGCCAAGTCTGGAGGTCACTCCTACGCAAGCTACAGCTCTGGTGGTAAAGACGGGTCCATGATGATCAGTCTCCAGCCTTTCCAGAAGATTGAACTCGACGCAAGCACTGGTATCACGAAGGTTGGCGGTGGCGTTCGCCTTGGCAACCTCGCTGATGGCATCTACACGCAAGGCCAGAAGGCGCTCTCTCACGGAACTTGCCCTGGTGTCGGTATCGGTGGACACTTCACTCACGGTGGTTACGGACATACTTCTCGTCATTGGGGTCTTGCTATGGACCAAATCGTCGCCGCTGACGTTGTCCTTGCTGACGGCTCGCTCATTAAGGCTTCTTCGACAGAGAACTCGGACGTCTACTGGGGTATCCGTGGTGCGGCAGACTCTATCGGCATAGTCACCAACTTCTACCTCCAGACCCAGGCCGCTCCTTCCAGTATTACTTACTTTGCCTTCCCATTCAGCGGCGTGTACGACACCAAGACTACATTCACCAACGCCTGGGTCCACCTCCAGCAATTCGCCAAGAACGCCTCCGTGATCGACAACAAGATCTCTTTCGGAGTCTACATGGACAACTACGGCACCTTCAGCTTGAGCGGTGCCTACTTCGGCTCTGTTGACGAGTTCAACACAAAGGTCAAGCCCGAGCTCCTCCGCACCATGCCCGCCGCCTCATCGCCTATCGTCAAGGCTTACAGCTGGTATGACTACCTTGTCCTCGTTTCTGGCAAGACTCAGATCAAGGAGCCCCTGACCGGCTACGACGAGCACGAGAATTTCTTTGCCAAGTCCATCACCGTCCCCGAGTCCACTGGTCTCACAACCGATGGCCTCAGCGCCTGGTTCGACTACATCAAGGGCGCCTCTACCGAGTACTACACCATCGTCAACCTGTACGGTGGCCCCGGCTCCGCTATCAACTCCAAGGACACATCTTTTGCCGCCTACAATGACCGTGACAGCCTGTGGGTCTTCCAGAACTATGGGTACACCACCTCATCCACAAACTTCATCAACGGCCTCAACGACGCCATCATCAAGGCGCAGCCCCAGACCAACTTCGGCGCGTACTTAAACTACGTCGACCCCAGCTACAATGCTGCCACTGCACACAAGCTGTACTATGGTGATGACTTGTACGCCAGGTTGTTGACATTGAAGAAGAAGGTGGATCCCAACAACGTGTTCTGGAATCCTCAGGCTATCGGCGCTTAAGTCTGTTCTCTAGTTCTCACAACAAATTTGATTTCTACATCAGCGGGTTGGCGTTTGGGACTTAGTTTACACCATTTTGTGGTCTTCACTGTAAATACTTGAATAAACTTGAATATCCGACTTTGTATTTGTATTTCGGGTCTGTAATCTCGCTAACAAGTGATGAACTGAATCGGAACACATCAACTGGTGGTATTTGAGATTGACTTGATGTTGCTACCATGCACTATTCCGATGATCCATGTTCCTTCATGCGAAGCACAGTTTTCACCCAAAACGACAGGCTCCTCCTCTTTTTGGCCTTCTTCGCCTCACTATTCCTTATTGGAAACTCTTCGATGTCCCTATCGCTCGCAAGCTCTTGATTTTCAATAGGTATTTGCTCATTTTCTGCTTGTGCAGCAAAAAAACCCTCATGTTCATCTCCGGAACACTTGGCAGTCATGTCAGCCTTGCGTGTAGAGTCCACGTTGTGGGTTCCAGAGCCATGATCAAACGGATGTATACTCGTCGCAGTGGCAACTTGCAACGAATTGGAAGTATGCAGCAAAGACGGCCAGCCTATCGTATGTCTACTGGGCTGCATGAGGGGCACTGGATCTGAGTCAGCTGTATTTGCCATGTCTCCAGAGCTGGACGAGAGCTTAGGCGAGAGAGGTAGGGAGTAGCTCTCTACGTTTGTTTCCAGAACAGAATGGTTGGCCCCGTGGTGAGTGTTTGGTTGCTCCTCGTCGATAGTAGGAAGCTCGTTGGAGAGACGGCTCCTCTTACGGATGTGCTGACCTTCACCATTACTATCCTGAATTAAAACCCGATCTAGGCCCGTCGGTGTGGCTGGGACGTCTTCTATGCTGAAGCCTGGCCGGAATGCTGGATGGATTCTCCGCAATGTCTTCTCAACCCACTCTACATGTAGCAAATCATACTGGCCGCTCAGCCGATCAAGTCCTGGGTACGAAATACCATAGTTGACCCGTTTTTGCTGGTTGTCGAATTGAACGCCCTCGTTTTGAAGCATTCTCTTGAGAACCTTGAGCTCTAGCCCTAGCGTATCGTCTGGTACTGTATATTTACTTCCGTTAAAGAACGCAGTCCACAGATTGTCGTACATTGAGCCTAGAAGAATCATTTGGCGCAGTTCTGCATCTGAATCTGGCTTACCGTACGTTAGTATATCACCTTGCGGGCTGAATGAGCATCCCAACTCCTGCAAACGGCCGCGAAAGTGAAGCATCCTACTCAGGTTATCGAGCATGGGTGCCTGCTCAGAGTTTTGCGAATGTGTGGACTCTATAGATGTTTGATCTGGGTCGTAGTTAAGGAGCGGCGTATCAACGTGTGGCGAGCCTGCGGTCTTTGTCTCATAGTTATGGGTGTGATATGAATCGATGAGTGAGCTTCCATCAGAATTAGTGATTCCAGACTGCCTTTCCACGACGCAAGCCTGTGAAGACTTCAAGCGCACAGTGTCGCACCCGTTGCTCAGAGTCCGAGGTGGCGAACGCACTGGTAAAGGGGGAAGAGGCTTATCTGGTAGTGCGGACAGCTCTCCCAATGAACCTAAGCGACGTAGTGTCCGGGACTGTGAGAGTCCAACGTTGTCTTCTGAACGCACCCGGTGAAGGGAATGTGTTGGCTTTGCGACTCTAGGGATTGGTGAGCGAATCTGATGCGACATGGCGATAACGAACTTCTGGCCTCCCTAGACCTCTGATTCTTTGGAGCAAGCTTTGTTCAGCAGTTGAGTCAAATGGAAGTAGCACTTAGTGTCAGGACAAATTGATCGAGTAACTGTTCATATCTATCGAATAAAGCGGTAAGGTGAAAGGGATCGATATACACTAGTGAAAGATCGAATCTGCTGGCGCAGGAATCGTTTTATGCACTGCTTACTCAAGCATCTGCTTCGCTCTCACTTACACTCAGTATTCTCGGTTGCAAATAGCCCTCTAATCAAGCTTCTACCCACCACAGACACCAAGAATGCTGTACGCAAATCCTCAAATCGACACTCATGTGCCAAAGCGCTTCCGAGTCCGCCTTCGGCGCGAGCTCTTGCCATCACAGGACCACGACATGCGCGATATACCCAGATTACGGGTTCGTGTTCGAGACAGACCAGCTCCGTATTCTACCCAAGTCGAATCCGCCAGTAACTCCCCGCAAATGGAGGTGAAGGTGAATAGAGAGAAGGTGCCAAAATTCATCAAGAATGAGATTGACTCCAATCACCCCTGGCTATCACGCCATCAAAGCACCAGTACTAGCCCGCGTAGCCCAAAGTCGGGCGAAAAGACAGTTGCACAACTGAGAGCCGGATTCGAGCGAATGCCTAGTCAAGTCTACAGTCAGCTTGATAGGGCAGTCAAGCAAGGTCGAGGTCATGGTCGAAACAACCCTGTCATGTCGATACTTGTACCTGTTGAGCGTTATATCGCAGTTGACGGTGTTGCCGATGGGTCACCTACGATCACACCCGTGCCCTTGCTCACACTCACCCCAAGGGTTGGACTAACTCATACCAAATCGTTGCCACCACTCATGGACAAAACTCCTCCTCACTGGAACGACCCAGGGGAACTTAATCCAAGGGAGCACACTGATATCAGTTTGACTGAGAATGAAGTCTCGCACGACTTGCAGTTTGGTTTTGGGGAACCATACACAGTGCGAAACCAAAGTCTAACAGGCCTTGAGGATGGAGTTAGCGTCATCGACTTTGCATATATTCATCAAGGGAAGACTCAGAAAGGTTGCCAGAGCTCAATGACGCTGCTCAAGGGAAAGTCGATGCGCTCTGATCCGCGATCGTATGAGGACTTCATAGCGCACTACAAGTCCGGCTCTCAGGACTCGACCACAAGCTTGATCGACCTCGGCGACTATGGCAAAGAAGCTTCCTTATGCACCGGTCACGCAGTTGTGAAGCACAGTACTAGTGCCGGCGAGAAAGAGAAGTTGCTGACGCCGTCTGCTTCAGTGTACGTGCCACGAACTGCGATTGAAAATTCAGTTACAAACTTGGCTGACGAGACGCGGAATACCCACAGTTCTCCTTACAAAATCAAGCCTGCTATGGCGAGCAAGAAGCATGATGAAGAGCCAAAAGTAGAGCAGCAAGGCCTGTTTCTGCTTCCTGCCACGGTGTATGCACCTCCGCCCCGCAACCGTGATAGCATCGCATCGGATCCTGACAGCAATACTCAAGGGTTGATCGATCCACCGGTTTCCGGATCCTGTGAAGGTGATGAGCGATCCTCGGCGGAGGACGAGCTATCGATACTGTCTGCCTCGATGTATGCACTACATCCTGTTGGTGATTATCTGCCAATGTTTCCTGACTCGGTGTATACACCAACGTGCCAGGGAAAAGAGGAGGATTCTCGGCACGTAGACGATGTGGAGGCCGTCGGAGCCAACAACGATTCTTTCTCTGCTGATAATTATGCTCGAACACCCGATTCACGCCTTCGAGCAGATGAATTTGGTACGAGCACCAACGTCGTCTTGAATCAAACACCCTCTGACCTCTGGAAAAGTCAAACGGATAGCATTCGAGCAGAAGAGAAACGAGTCTCATACTATGTTCCGGATGCACTCCTAATGACAGAAGACAAATCCAAGACAAGGCAGGTATCCCGGCGTCGCAACTTCATTGATCGACTGCTTAAGCGCGCCGGCCTGATAAAACGTCGCAATGGCGGCAGTGGTGAGCCTCGAGAGCGCAAACTGCATGGCCGTCGGGTTCCCAGCGGTCCATTGCGGCTGGGTGTGTGAAAGTGTTGGTGAAAGGTCTTGTACGGTCACATTGTGCAGCGTTTTCCTAGTATCACAATGTCAATCTCGATATCTGAGCCTTTTTTAGGGAGCGCTGTAGGAGCAATAGATCTTCAGTCATAAAGGATGTTATTGTTGTACAAAATTCTGATTATGTCGTGCCTTTCCGATGCCATTGTTACTGGTATGCGGAAGTGGTCTATTTCTTTGCGTTGTTCCATGCGTCCTTGATCGACTGCGCAGCGGCTTGTCCGAAGCCAGTAAAGTGTGCACCATACCGATCCTGTTTGATGTTAGACTATAGAAGCAGCAGCGTTGCGCGCATCATGTACCTGCTCAGATCCTGTTGTGCCCTTTTGCGCAGCCAGGAACTTGGCCCTTTCACGGCCATCATGGCCAAGCCAGTGGTAGTTGGCCTTGCCAGTGTTACCTCCCGAGCCGATGATGCTCAGAGCTGCTGCCCTAACGGGGTCGAAGAGTTGTCCACCGAAGTGAGCGCCGTATCGATCCTGCTCAGCACCGCTGCCCGAGGCATGCAGGGCCTTATTGGCGTACGACTTTGCCTGGTCATAGCCAGACTGTGCCTCCGCCTTCGCCTTGTTGTATCCGTATTGTGCCTCATTCTTGGCTGCGTCGTACCCTGACTGGCCAATGCTCAGGTGCTGGGCGTAGCGATCCTGCTCTGCGCCGCTGCCCCTGGCGTGGGCGTTGATCTCCTGGATACCCTCGCGGATCTTCTCTCCAGCCTGCTGGCCGATTTGAGAGAAGTGCTCGCCGTAGCGATCCTGCTCAGCGCCTGAGCGAGCCGACGTGGTGATGTCGGGGTTAACGGGGTGCGTCTGAAGGACACTCTTCTCGTCGCTGCTGAACCAACCCATGGTGATGTGTGATGTGTGTAGATATTGATTGGTAATAGAAAAAGTGGTTTGCAGAGTAATTGATTGTTGGGAAGCTTGTAATATCGTGATGTGGTTCGAGTAGGAGTTCAGCTGTTTGGTTATGAGGAGCTCCCAACGCCCACGGCCGGTGACGTCACGCTCGCTTAACCCTTGCTTCGAATAATCTCGTCATGGAATGGTCACTGGGCTGGCGAACTTGAAAACAAGAAATGCGTTTGTCGGAAGAAATACTCTGAGGGCAATGGATTATTCAGTGCACTCGCGTTGATTCTACAGCTCTTCTGCGTCGCTCCTGCCTGTCTCCAATCCATTTCCAAAATAGGCTAGTGCTGTCTTCACTCTTTTGTGATTTGTGCATGTAGTTTCTCTGTCATCAAATACACAATGTATTGCTGTTCTATCAAACACCAGTACTCCTGCATACCTCTAGTTCTTTCTTTGCCCACGTCTCGTATGCATACGGCATCAGCACCACATACACCATCACGATGACCTCATAGCATAGGTACTTGGCAGACCCACAAAACAGCTATCTCACGTGTTCCTGAGCCGCACAACGGGCGGATCCGTGTACCTCGGCTGGCGAGAAGTGAAGTGCCATCTTCGTGCACCTCACAACAAAGGCGTCTTTAAAAGAGCTCATCCCTCTTGAAGACTGATGTCGAAGAACAACAGACCTCTATGTTGGCTGCGACCTGCTATTGCTTGACGCCTACAACGTATCGAACACTTTCATCTTCCGACAATCGCAGTGCATATTATACTCCTTGCTTTAATTTATTAGAGACAGATTCTGAGCTTCGTTCTACATTAATTGTAACCAACATGTTGTGCTATAGTTCTTGACAAGTATTGCTCAAAAGAAACGAGCTCCTTCGAAAATCACTTAGAAGCATGCCATACGTCAAGCGCCGCAGTACAAGACGACTCTTTGGCTCAAGGCACAAGCTTTGGGTACTGTAAAAAATGCCCTGCACAGACCATTGACTAGTCCTACAAACATACAGAGTTTTTCAGTGTCTGTTGCGGGTCCAGTGAAGGAAATACTGATGGGCAACAGCTCTGCCGCTTCTAAGAACCGGCAATACCATCCTTCTCAGCCATCATCGACCCGGCGCTTGTGAGCTACGGTGCGTGAGACTGTCTGAATGCGAAAGGCTGAACGAAAGGGTACTCTCTAACAGGGATCGCAGATCGATTGTCAGGTCTTAGCTGCAGTTGAATAACACTTGGCTAACAACGACAGTGTAATAAGTGCGATACAGATGCAATTAGCGATCTTTTTTGAGAGATGCTACTTGACTCACTGAGTCCATCTTGTATCGACAACTGAAAAGATGTCTTCTAATGTGTTCAACTTTGCTGTATAGTTTGGGAAGAGGCTTTGCCATTCAAACTGCTGCATCCGGTCATCGTATTAAAATGGCAGCGATTATCTGCTAATCACAATTGGGCTTCCGGATTCTCAACCCTCAAAAGCTTCAGCCGAGTCAACGAACCCGGCTTTTCCATGGTTGCTTATATGCCTCGCTTCCAGATTCAATGCAAAAGAGGCACGATCAAGCTAGCGCGCATGTAAGACGATGCTACTGCAACCCGCTCTTCCGACAGCTCCAAGCGATCATGCCTCACCCACATCAGTGAGCTCAAAGTTCATCCGCTAACCTTCGCTACGCTTTTCGGAGCAGCCATTTCGTGCAGAAGCATGGGTTGAGCAAGGTGCTTCCGGCCTACCGTTACATCCACAAAGTAGCTAAGCTCAACAACATCCGTCCCGAAACCCTGGTTGAAGGCCGGTCGACGTTGTCAACCATCCGTAGTAAGCTCCGAACTGGAATCCAAGTACGCTTCTGCAAGGTGTGGTCATCGAACATCGGTAGGAATCTCGGACCTTCAATGGTGATGTCAAAGCTGCAGTTGAACCCTAGTTGACCCCGCAATGAGGGTTACCTGCAGAAGTTTTGTATGGTCCGCAGCGTGCGCGGTACCTGAGAATCTAATAAGTATCATACTATCGCCTCCGGATTAGACTCCGCTACAGCTGCGCTTGCGGCTTGCAATTTTGTGGAGTTGTTAAGCTCTAAGCTTTTGTGGGTACCCCGCAAATGGTCACAAAGTCTTGGTACGAGTGCCGAACCTTAAATAGAGAGCATGTAGTCGGGTACAAGAAACACCAAGCATCAGAGGTTCAATATCAAGCAGTTGACTTCTGTCGCCATAATGAGGTTCATCGACGTTGCTGCTTTGGGAGCTGCGCTTACTGGGTTTGCGAGTGGTATGTATTCTGCCACATCCATAAACATTGCAGTTGTTAATAAGTCTCATTCCTCATTTCAGACCAGAGTCTGGCACCATCAGGCACTGAACGAGTGATCCCGACTCTTCCACCTCAGATCAATGCTCTACCGAGTCTGACCCCGACTATCTACGATGACAGCGCGCCAGACTCTCAAGCATGCCCAGGCTACAAAGCATCCAATGTGGCTGAGAACGGCCATGGCTTCACTGCCGATCTGACCATTGCTGGTGCCAATTGTCAAGCTTTTGGAAATGACATCGCAGACCTAGCTCTCGAGGTGTCCTACCAGGCCAAAGAGCGTCTTAATGTTCGCATTTACCCAAGAAACATCGTACCGGAAAACAGCACGCAGTACATTCTGCCTGCTGAGTTAGTCGATCAGCCAGAATGGGATGGGACGACCAATGCTGGGTCTAGCGACTTGAGCTTTGAATGGAGCAATGAACCTAGCTTTCAGTTCAAGGTTTCACGTACCAGTACTGGCGAAGAACTGTTCTCTACTTATGGCCATGTCATCGTCTACGAGGACCAATTTATCGAACTCGTCACGAACATGGTCGATGTAAGTAACCTTCCTTTCAATCTAAGAGTGTGCACTGATGAAGCCGGCAGGACTACAATGTGTACGGTCTCGCAGAGAATGTTCATGACTTTCGTTTAGGCACAAACCACACACAGACCTTTTATGCGGTGGACGCTGGTAACTCCGTTGACCGCAATGTATACGGAGTGATTCCGTTCTACCAAGAGACCCGCTACGGTCAAAATAGTTCCAAAACTACTGCTCATGGAATGTATGCTCGCAACGGTACGTCTCGCAAGAGTTGAAAATAGTTTGGAGTGCAATACACTGAATTTCGCTAGCCCATGGCCAAGAATGGCTTTTGCGTGCGAATACCATCGCCTACCGTACTCTAGGTGGCAGTTTTGATCTCTACTTCCTGAGTGGCCAAAAGGAAGATGGAAGCTCAAGTGCTTTGACAACCATCTCCCAGTTCCAGGTAGGCTGTATTGGCACGCCAGCTCTGCAGGTCAGTCAAGCATAAGTCAATTCTCCCAAAATTGCTGACATTAATAAGATGTACTGGACCTTTGGTTACCACCAGGCTCGTTGGGGCTACGAGAATATCTCCGTGGTCCAAGGCGTCGTTGACGGCTACCGTGAGGCCAACGTCCCTCTGGAATGCCTGTGGAATGATCTAGATATCTATGACTTGTACCGAGACTTCACCAACAACGAAGCCACGTACCCTCTGCCGGAGTTTACAAACTTCATCGAAAGTCTGCATGCCAATGGTCAGTACTACGTTCCGATTATTGACAGCAACATTTATGTATCGAACCCCGACAACGCAAGTGACGAATATGGACCATTTGAGCGGGGTGCTTCACTGAAGACATTCATCCGAGACCCTACAACTGGAGATTATTACTACGGTAACAATTGGCCTGGGTTCAGTGTCTGGGCTGACTGGCTTCTACCTACATCTCAAGCTTGGTGGACCAATGAGATCGTCGCGTGGCACAAGGGCACTCCCTTCGACGGTATCTGGATCGATTTGAGTGAGGCTGCATCGTTCTGTTCAGGATCATGCGGCAACGGCCGTCTCACCGACAACCCCGTACATCCACCTTTCCTTCTGCCTGGCGACCCGCTCACTTTCGACTTCAACTATCCGGAAGGCTTCAACATCACCAATGCCACCGAAGCTGCTTCTGCAGCAGCAGCATCAGCATCACAATCATCTGCCCTTTCTGCCTCTCCAATCCTCCCAGCAGCCACTACTACGACTCAGGGCCGGACTGAGCCTACACCTGGCGTACGCAACCTCAACTACCCACCCTACGTGATCAACAATGTCCAGTCTGGCCATGCACTCGGCAAGAGCTCAATTGCACCCAATGCAACACACAGTGATCAGTACAACACGACCGAGTACGAGATGCACAACCTGTTCGGACTTCAGATCTCAAATGCAACCTACTATGCGCTATTGGACTTATTTCCAGGACGAAGGCCCTTCACCGTCGGACGCAGCGTCTTCGCTGGTAGTGGCAAGACCACCAGTCACTGGGGCGGCGACAACACTAGTACCTGGGGTAGCATGTTTCTATCGATCTCGCAAGCCTTCACAATGATGATGTCAGGCATTCCCATGTTCGGCGCTGACACATGCGGATTTGCCCGCAACACGGACTTCCAGCTATGCTCTCGTTGGATGGAGCTGAGTGCATTTTTCCCATTCTACCGCAACCACAACGTCAAGGCTACCATTGGTCAGGAAGCATACCTCTGGTCTTCCGTTGCTGAGGCTTCCCGCCGTGCCATGGCTGTGCGCTACAGTCTTTTGGGATACATGTACACCCTATTTTACCACGCCCACACCAAGGGCGAGACTGTCATGCGTGCACTCGCTTGGGAGTTTCCCAATGACGAATCCCTGCGTGAGACCTACAATCAATTCCTGCTTGGTCCGTCGATTCTCGTCACCCCTGTGTTGGTGCCGAACGTCGAGACTGTCCAGGGCGTGTTCCCAGGTATTGGCGAGGGCGAGCGCTGGTACGATTGGTACACTCTTGCTGAGGTTGAGGCTCAACCTGGAGAGAATGTTACACTGCAGGCACCACTTGAGCACATCAACGTACACGTGAGGGGTGGAGCTGTGCTCGTGTTGCAGGAACCGAAGTTGACCACCGCTGAGACTAGGAAGACGCCATATAGTCTTCTGGTCGCTCTTGACGGCAACAGTACTGCAAGGGGTGATCTCTATCTTGATGATGGTGAGAGTCTGCATCCAAACTCAACTCGACTAGTACAGGTCAGTAACGCTCGAACCCACCAACATTTTTCGACAAGACTGACATGATGTACAGTTTTCATACAGCAGTAATTGTCTCTCGTTCACTTCGGAGGGCGACTTCCACAGTGCCCCAGCACTGAGCAGTGTCACTGTTGCTGGACTGCACGAGCAGCCAAAGCACGTTTCACTCAAGGCTGATGGTAATGATTGCGACTCAGGCGATCTCACAACGTCATTTGATGCTGGTGTACTCAAGATTTCGGGCCTGGACAAGTACACAAGCGGTGGTGCTTTTGAGAACGACTTCGAGCTGACCTTCAGCTGAGCGTACTACCATGTACATGAGATCCCGATCTGGAGAATACATGGCCCAGAATGATGACCTCGGTGCCATAAGTGTTCTTTCGATTCCCAGAAAATATGAGTTATGATGCGCTCGAGAACATTTAATCGTTCTTTGTAAGTAGTGATTACCGTGGTAAAGCAACCCGCTCCTGGCATATATACGATGGAAGCATGAATGAAGACGTTCTACGAGACCCACAAGCGCCATGTATGGTTCTCGTTCGATGGGCAAACTTCCTGAAGAATTACAGACGCTTGAGCCGCATGAGTACCATGATGGACGCGCCAAGAGTGGAGTTGCTTGGCTCCCGTTGGCGCCCCACACTTACTGTCAGTCTGCTCAGAAACTAGCGCAAACGTTCGTTCATCCACACTTTGCAGTGACAACAGTGCTACGGACCGTTAGAGAATAGATCATTGTAAAGTGTCCATGTTATTGAACCGCGCTTTCGTGCGCCTATGGAAGAAAGGTATCGAACGCCAAATGAATCCTTTTTTCCATTCCATCATGAAGTATTACTTTCCTCTTTCATCCTATGCACTTTTTGCATCCATCATCAATAGCTTTAGGCTCCGCAAATTTACAGGAAGAAAGCACCAACGGCACCGAGAGCAACGGCCAGGACACCCTGCTGGCTGGTGCCGATTGCTGCTGCAGCGCCAGTAGCCTGGACAGGAGCCGAGCTCGAAGCACCTGAAGCGCCGCCAGAGGCAGCAGAAGCTCGCGAGGTGGTAAGGGTCTGAGCGGGCAGAGTGGTGGGCTCGGCAACGCCAGATGGGCAGTGCCAGTGGTCGCCATGAGGCTCGCAGGTAGAAGCAGTGACGGCGTGATCGTGGTCGTGGTCGTCATCGTCGTGGCTGTGGGACGCAGATGCGGACGCAGCGGGGGCAGATGTGATGCTTCCAGCGGGAGTGGTACTAGCAGCAGCGGCTGAAGGAGCGAAGGTGGGCTCAGCTACGCCCGACGGGCAGTGCCTGATTGGTGTTAATGCCTTCAGCTCGTTTTGTTTGCTTGGGAGAACTCTACCAGTGGTCATCGTGAGGCTCGCACACGCCGCTGGCAGTAGCAGAGACAGTGTCGGCGGAGGCCTCAGCAGCAGGAGCGCTCGTGGGCTCAGCAACACCAGCGGGACAGTGCCTATTCTGAAGTTAGCAAGGTGTCGTGGACTTTTACAAATTTGATTCACCAGTGGTCGTCGTGAGGCTCACAGCCTACACCTGTGGCAGTGTAGGTGTTCTGGGCAGTGACAGCCACAGCAAAGGCGAGTACAACAACGGAAACCCTCATCTTGATTCGTTGTATGTTTGAGTTGTAGCGACGGGAGAGCTGCAAGGTGTGCAACGAAGAGTAGTACCGGTAGATTGTTTCGTGCGATGTGAGAGAAATAACTTGCGTGTGGTTTGTAGGTTTATATTTGACTCCACGCGCATGTGGCGGTACCGTGAATTACTAGGCTGGATCCATGGCCAAGTCCGCGGGAGCCTTGGCGATGGACATCGGGGTGCTCAACTTTCTACAAAAACCAACGCAAACAAGCTAATTGACGAGATGGGGCGCAAAAGGCTCACTACCATTGGTGAGGACGGCGGATGTGCCGACGTTGGCGTGGGGCAGGATGCTTGGGCGCAAAGGTTCGCTCTTGGCATGCATGTGTTGTAGGTGGAGTACTCACACAAAAGCGCTTATGGCCGGAGGGCCTGAAAGACACCAGCAGTGTCGGAGGAGCTCATGTGTGGCGAAGATCTCTCGTTCAGTTGGGCTGACAGACATCTTGGGAGCGTCAAGTACTAACAACATCGAGAGGCAGGACAGCTACCTCATAATCACACGCCTACGAAGACAGTCCTTGCAAATAGTAGAGGTACAGCTTTTGCTTACTCGATTGGACATAAGAGCAAAACTAGCGCAGGTACAAGCCGGGACTCCCTGAACTAGACGAAAGAGTGCCCAGTCCAGTCATGCGAACAGTACCAGCTGCGAGGATTAGTTCTGTGTGTTTGACCGAACACCGACCGTAGAATATTCGAACCAGTAGATGTGCTTAATGATAAGATCGTCGTCTGAGCCCTTATATATACGGAAATATCTGGTAACATAGGGTTCTAAGTCTGGAACAGATGACACACTTCTAGGCTGTTGGCCAGTGCTTCGCTACCCTGAATTTTTTTCCCACGGCATTCTCGTTAGTGAACAGAGGTAAAGATGCGTTTCTCCATGACGGCCCTTAGAGAAAAACAAAGGCTTTGTACGCGCACAGCCCTTTTCCAGATGTGAATACGGATTGCAAGTCCATAACTACACAGTACAATGGTTCAATGCCAGGAGCGCCATGCGCTGGACTAGAAGCCAACCTTTCCTCAGCTCTCACTCATCCAATATCAGCGAACATTCCACAACCCTCAACCTCTTCACATTCTCGACCCTTCTTTCATACTCCTCCAAACTCTCGTTCTCATCCTCCGTCTCCTCACCCTGCGCTTCCCTTACACTCCCCTCAACGTTCCACTTCACAAATCCCTTCACCGGCTTTCCTTTCTCCACCCTTTCCTTCACCTTCCCCTCACTCCACCGATCCCACATGGCCACGTACAGCGTCTCCAACCTCCCAAAGTCCATCAACACGCACCCAATCCTCTCGAAATCATCGTGCTCAGAGTACGTCACCACGATTCTCCTCAGCTGCATCAGAAACACGGGTTTGAGCAGCGAACTCAACTCCCGCAGCCGCGCCGTCTCAGTGCTGGCACGCGGCATGAAGCGGAAGCTCAGAAACACGATGTCGAGGGCGAAGTTGATGTAAAACTTCTTCGAGGGCACGGCCGTGAAAAAGAAGTGCATCAGTGAGCCGCCCTCGTGGATCATGCTGTCGGTACGCGTCTCGCGTGAGACGGAGAAGAGAGGAGGGAGAGGGGGAATGTAGCGGATGTGTGGCGTGAAGGTTGGCTCAGAGTAGGCGTATAATTCGATGTAGCGCGTGCGCGGTGGTGGCATGGCGTGGGAGAGGATTTGGGCGCGTAGGTTGGCGGGCAGCTCGGGGAAGTGGTGAAAGGTTAGAAGAGTGACGCCGGTACTGTGCAGGAAGTTGGGGGTGGTCATGGTGTGATTCTGTCTTTTGTTGAACCTGCAAATTATTGCAATTTCTGGAGTGTGTAGGATTGAATGCGAGCGCGGGAAGTACAAGAATTTTGGAGATCAGGCGTTTGTGGGCTGCCTAACCCTTGGTGGGTGGAGTGAAAGAGAAGGCCGCAGACAGAGCAACGTTACCGCCAGCACTACCTCAACCTAATCCTCGTCCCTCTCTCCTGTCCAGAACACCCACGCGATTACAATGAGCGTCTTCAACCCCACCGCGGTCCACAACGCTCCAGCAAGACCGACACCACTGTGTGCCCACAGGCCGCCGATACAGGCTCCAAGCAGCAACAACAAAGGCGCCCCGATTCTCCTGTTTCTCTCAACGTTATTCCAAGCGAACAGCTTGGGGTCGGAGAACAGATCGCAGTAGTTACTCGTCAGGACCACGCTCGTCAGGCCGTTAAACTGCAGCGCGCGTGATGTTACCGCTTGCCCGCTTGACTGGAACGCGACCGAGGCCAGAGGTACAAGGACCTGCCAATGCAAGTCTGTCTTGACTTGATCACCAACAGTTACAATGATCGCAGCGACTACGATCAGAAGCAGCTGCGCCGAGTAGCTTGCAATGAGCACCCAGCGCTTCTTGGGTGAGAAGTGACGGTGGAAGCGCGCAAAGAAGAACGAGCCCAGACAAAAGGATATTATCGAAGTGAGGGCTTTGATCCACCTAATGCCTTCATGGGGTGCAATGACTCCCAGGCCGAGGTAAACCGTGTTTCCTACGAAGATTGTAAGCGACACTCTACACGTTTTTTGGAACATGCTTACTCACCCGTCTGCATGCTTACGAAACTCCCCCATATAAACACAGCCGAGCTATCCAGTAGTCCCGTGATGATGTAGCCGAAGAGCAACACGGCGTCCGCCCAATTACGGCTGACGTCCTGCTTGAAATGCTTGCTAAGACTAGAAGAATCCGAATTTTTCGCGACTCGGCCGAGCAGCGGAGATTCCTCGTCGACGGCGCGCGCAGATGCGCGGCGTGGTGCGTTGCCGGACATGGTATTGGGACAGGTGTGAGACGTCTGGCTGGGGGTGAGGTGCAGGTGCAGGACACTCAGGTTAGATATGTAGCGGGCCGGACGGCGCGAGTCTAGACACTAGCCAGCACTATCGGGCACAGCCAAACAGGTTCTCGCATGCTCGTCCCACTGCGGCATTGCATGCACGGTGCCTGCACGGAAGATCTACAGGCACGCGTCAGCTTAAGCTTTGCAGCAAGCTTCGCTGCCGTGTCGCCGGCAATTGCAGGATATTGCGGGCACGCTGGTGTTCACCTTCTCGATGAAGGAGTTCTGCTAGATGTGTGCTGCAATGCTGAGACTTGATACGTGCAGTATTCATTAATCGCATGCGGGGAAGCTGGCAATGCGATGGATGCGGATAGCGGGCAGCCACAAGAGCCCTTGTCATAAGCTTGTAGTGTCGTCATTGTATGTTAACCCGGCAAAGACGGAAAATAGCATCTTACTCACCAGCAGGGAGACAACTGCCGGGCGTGCAATCAAATAGCGAGAGCTGCCCGCCTTTTTGTTGCTGCTTTGCAATTGAGTCCAGGTGAAAAGCCATCATGCATCTGTCAAGCTTCATCGTTGCGCTGGGCGCCTGTGGTGCATTGGCTGCACCAGTTGATCAGAAGCCATTGCCAGGCAATGTGCGACACCACGCAGGCCCGCACAAGGTTGTAGACCCGTACACGCCTGAGAACCGCAATCCGTATGACGAGAAGGTTGATGCACAAGGCGACAAGCTGCATCCTCTGCCATGGGTGAGTATGAATTATGGTGACCCACTTAAACACCAAACCAGTCCATCACCATCCAGCCACTAACACCACACAGCGAAACGGTGATGGTGCAGACATGCTGGGTCCTCGTAACAGAGACCGCGAGAGGCAGAACCCTGATCTTGTCCGCCCACCTAGCACCGACCACGGTAACATGCCCAACATGCGCTGGTCGTTCGCCGACTCGCACATCCGCATCGAAGAGGGAGGCTGGACACGCCAAACTACCATCCGTGAGCTGCCCACCAGCAAGGAGCTCGCCGGCGTCAACATGCGCCTGGACGAAGGCGTGATCCGCGAATTGCACTGGCACAAAGAAGCCGAATGGGCCTACGTGCTTGAAGGCAGCGTGCGCATCACCGCCCTCGACACCGAAGGCGGCAGTTTTGTCGACGACCTCGAAAAGGGCGATCTCTGGTACTTCCCCTCTGGCCACCCGCATTCACTTCAAGGCCTGTCCCCCAACGGCACCGAGTTCCTGCTCATATTCGATGACGGCAACTTCTCTGAGGACTCGACCTTCTTGCTCACTGACTGGGTGGCGCGCACGCCCAAATCCGTGCTGGCAGAGAACTTCCGCGTCGCGCCAGAAGTCTTCCGTGCGATCCCCCAGAAAGAAAAGTACATCTTCCAAGGCTCGAATCCGGATTCCATCGAGAAGGAGATCCCCAGCAAGAGCCCCGGGTACAAGAAGAGCAAGCTGCAGTTCTCGCACAAGATGCTTGCGCAGGAACCGCTCAACACGACAGGTGGCCAGGTGCGCATCACCGACTCTACCAACTTCCCGCTCTCCAAGACAGTGGCGGCTGCGCATCTCACCATTCAGCCTGGTGCGCTGAGAGAGATGCACTGGCATCGTGAGTCCCACCCTAAAACCCATGCCTCGCTACAGTAACCCGTTCCCATACTAACGCCCTTTCCCCCAGCCAACGCAGACGAATGGTCCTTCTTCATCAAAGGCCGAGCGCGCGTGACCATCTTCGCCGCCGAAGGCACAGCGCGGACCTTCGACTACCAAGCGGGCGACGTGGGCATTGTGCCGCGCAACATGGGCCACTTCATCGAGAACCTGTCCGACGACGAGGAAATCGAGGTGCTTGAGATTTTCCGCGCAGACAAGTTCCAGGACTTTAGTCTATTTCAGTGGATGGGGGAGACGCCGCAGAGACTGGTCAGAGAGCATTTGTTCAAGCAGGATCCGAAGAGTGCGCAGAAGTTTGAGGACGCGATTAAGAATGCCGAGAAGGATCCGATAAGGGATACGGTGAGGGAGGAGGAGGATAAGGAGGAGTTGTAGAAACGTTATGGAAGGGGTGTTGGTGTGGGGGCCCGAGAGTTGGTCGTCATGGCGGGGTTCTTCTTGCAAGGACGTCGAGCCCAGAGACTTCAGTGCTGCTCAGAGAACCAGTGTAATGATACCATATAATAATGATACAAAGACTATATGCTCATGGTGGATATGTACCCAAAATCTCCTTTTATGTTACACTACCAACTCATCAACCTCTGGCATCTCACCTGCCCTGTGCCTCCCCAGCTCAAACGCCAAAACAGTATGATTCGTAAAATACATCAGCAACCTCCACCTTCGGGAGCCGCCCCGCTCGTCCCCCATGTCCATCTCCTCGCTTTCTCCGCTAAATCTGTCCGACCGATCCAACATGCCCTGCACCGGCCCAGCCGCAACACCAATCAGCCTCGAGCCCTCGACATCCCAAATCTTACTTTTATCATTGTTTGCAAACGGCAGCACATACTCAAGCTGGAAGCTGTACAGTGGACGAGCACTGGGCCTCTCCGTCGACTTGGTCAGACTGAAGATGCCGGCGCGGCCATGCGGGGAGGCGATGATAAAAACACCTAGTTCGGGGATTTGCGTGGTGTAGCAGTGGCGGTCGTGCGAGCCGGTGATGAATGGGAAGGGGCTCCCACGTTTATCAGGGTGCAGCGGCTGGCGGATGGTGATGATGGGTTCGGCATGGTCGCCGACGTAATCGAGAGGTCGTTGATACAGATGGACGTCTTCCTTTGTTACAATCAACATCGGTGATGTGATGTGAAGCTTTCGTGGTTAGCCAGAGTCAGCATAGAAGTAAGGAGCGATAGTTTAGTACCTGTCTTGCCAGAGTGAAAGCCGTGACGATCTCGCAATACGCACGAGCAGGTTGGATGGCATTCACAAAAGCCATATGAGCTTGTGCAGCTGTTGGACTTATGAACATCTCGTCTTCTGAGTCGCTGTCATCGAACTCCAGATCTAGAGAGAGAGTCTGGTCCGGTGGCTGATACCACACCCCAAAAGCATTGACAGCGATGCCCGGTATCTGAGGAGGTTGATGTGCGTTGTCAAACCCGGCCCCCGGAACTTCAGCTAAATTGAGAAGCTCCTGACTGGTCTCCGTGCTTTCAGCAGAAATGTTCGTTTCCATGCCTGAGGCGTCCAGCTCCGCTGAACCTTCATTGCTACCGGATTCTGAGGATGGAGACAATGATATCTCATCTTCATCAGACATTGTGGACTCGGTTTCAGATATGTCCATAACTTGTGCAACGCTATCTAAGAAATTCCCGTTGGAACCGTCGATAGTGTGAGGATTCACTTGCTGATTCACAGAAAACTGATTCTTGCATTCACTTACATCCTTGATGTACGGTAGGGGATGGTCTCGAAGCGGACCCGAGTCTTGCAGCGAGCGGTCCTCGTATGCAGTCTCCGCATCTAGAAACATAGTACTCCAAATCGCGTGTGGGACATTGCTTGGCCTCAAACATGCACAAGTTCCTGGGCGAAGCATCGGTGCCTTTATAGGATCCTTGGTGCTCGCACAGAAGCCAAGTCGAATGGTCCGCACAGGCTTCGCCGGATTGTGCAAGTCCCAGATGAGGGTCTCTCCAACGATTGAGCAGCTCGAGAGCCACCGCCCGGCCGGATCGTCACCGCTGTTGTTGAAGGAGACCGAAGGCACATTGTGACGCGCCGAGAGGACGATGACGTGGTCCTGTCGTCGCGGAGACGGGAAGTCATTTGGATCGTCGTTGTCGGAACAGTCGTCTAGTCCTGAGCCGAACGACAGAGGCGCGTCGCTACATTCATCGCTCGGCTGTGCCAGTGCATAAGCGATGACAGTGACCTTCTCAGTGTTTGCGCTGATAGCAATCATACGTGCCTCTCGATGGATGGCCAAGCCCCACGCGCTGGCACCGACGTTACGGTGTAAGAAGGTTCTTACAGGTTCTTCGATAAGAAATCCATTTTCGTCCTCTGATGCCTCTCTTTGCTTGTCGAATACGCGCTGGATTTCCTCAGTCCGGTATCCAATCACATCGCCGTCATCACAGGTAATGAGAATAATCTCATCTTGACCGAGATAGTCTACATGGAGTCTGGTAATCGAATGCGGGTCCTCTGGATCAATCCCATATCTGAGGTTTGGCGATGAGGTCGGTGGATGCAGGACCAACTCTGGTTCGCCTGGGATTGACTGATCTGGGAACTGAGGCTGATAGACGTGGATGGTGTCGTTGCAGGCTACGAAATAGAAGTTGTGACTCCGGGATAGAGCGGTCAGGTCACATCTCCATGCCTTGATTCGCGGCCGCTCATGACGTTCGGGGAACTATTCATATTAAGCTCTTGGTCTCGCAAGCAAACAGCCGATGCTGATGCGGACCTTAGGCTTACCCTTTTGTGGCCCAGCTGTACACTCGTTGCTGTACATGAGATGTATTTCGACATCCTGCACCCACATTGTTGTGGATTTGAAGTGAGGGCAGAGATGCCGGTTGATTGCGAGAGAAGGTTGATTGCGCGCAAAGTGAGGCTTGGAGCGTGACGTCGCTAGCGTAAAATGTGAGCTTGCTGGTTCCCAATTGAGTGGGTATACGCTGTAACAACGCTAATTCAGAAGCACAATGTAAGTATTGGAGAGATTCAGAGATTGTCAGCATCTGGCACATACAGACAGCACGTAGCAAGCAGAGGTATTGTGTTGGCAAATACGCCAGTCATGCAATAAGTGTCTATGGAAGGATAGATGTTGTTTCTATGATCATGGAAAAGCTGGGGCGCTGCAGCAGTAAACCAATGCTTTTGCAACACGCGAATACATTGCCTTAAATGTAGCGTCATATCTTGGTTCGTGTAGTGTCTCCAGAACAGGCGACCAAACGCCGTCTAGTGCTTCGCGGTGACCTTGTCGCCGGTGAGCTTCTCAACAGCTTCCTTTGCACTGTACATTCGTTAGCCAAATCAGATATGGGGGGTGCAAAGACGGAGACATACACATCGCCAAGAGCAACCATGCAGACCGTCTGCCAGATACCAAGACCGATTCTGGGAGTGACACCGCGGTACAGGCCCTTGAGACCGTTGTTGGAGTAGATGTACCTCGCTGCGGAAGCAACGTTCAGGTTCTTAGGACGGTTGGGGTCGACGGTCTTGGACTGCAGCTCGACGCGGATGACCTCGATGGGCTGGTTCCATGCGCTCAAACCACCACCGACAGCGGAAGCAGTGATCTTCTCGATGACGCTCAGCTTCTCGCCGCCCTCCTTGCCTGTCATCCTCCGGATACCGGTCTCAGCAACACGGGACAGACCGAAGCGAGAGCCCCAGTTGGTGACTTGGCGCACAGCGACGGCGTTGACACCGCGGTTAATGCCGCGGAGACCCTCGGTGCGCCAGATCTGCATGAATGTCTCCATGGTGCCTGGGGGCTTGAGGCCAGAGGCCGCGACCTTGTGCTTTGTGATCTCGACAGTCTTCATGCAGGTACAGAAACCCATGGTAGCGTAGGCCTGCGCAAGACCACCGGTCATGCCACCCGAAATGCCAGAAACAAAGTCGTTGGCGCCGAACGACTTGGCGTAGTACTCGGCCTCGGATGCGACGAAGAGGAGGACGGCGCCCTTGGTGGACGCCTCGATCCAGGCCCATGGAATGAGTCCCTGGTAGACTGTTCATAGAGGCGTCAGCGCGTGGACTCGAGCACCAGCAGCGGCGCACGGCTACTCACAGCCCTTGACTCCACCTCGTCCCCAGACGCGGTTGATGGCGCCCGTCATGCCCTCGGACCTATTGGCAGCCATGGTGGTCTTGACGACCTCCAAAGGCTATGCGCGCGGGGCGGTCAGCTGCTGTGCTCTTCGCTGTGAACGTGTGGTGTAAGCTGATCGTACCTGTCCCAGAGTCGTCACTTCGAACAAGTTGAGACCCGCGCCCACTGCACGCACGTTAGCTTCCCCTGCATGGCTGCGACGGCCTCGACTCACGCAGCAGGTTGCTGAACTTGACCGGCTTCTTCTCGAGCCTGGGCGGCCCGTCTGCCATGGTGGGCACGCCGGTGGGAGGTGTGGAGCTCATCTCTGGGGTTGTCTTATCGCAGGTATGGGCCGGACCAAGGCTGGAGGGTGCTTCGCCGCGCAAGAGAGTGTGAGAGTGAGGAGAGAAGGGGCAGCCAGCTTGGACAAAAGTGAGGGGCGCGTTGCTCAAGCTCTCAGGCGGTCAGGGTGTAGCGTCGCAGGCCGGCGCAGTATCGGGCCAGCTGTTCTGGCTGATCCTAGAGCTGTCGGGCAACTTGGCGGACTCCCGAGCGGCAGCTTAAAGTGGTCAGGCTTGCGACGAATCAAATGGTGCACATGGGACGGTCAGATCGTGGAAGGGTTTTTGGGGCTGCGCGGCTCTTGTATGATAATGTAATATGCAGCGTGCGCCTTGTCTGTTGACTGACTGCAGCGCTGGAGTACCGTATGTACGCCGTGACTTCTGCGTGCACACGGCCGTGGACCAGACGCTGCTCATGCTGCTCGTGGGGAGCAACCCGGAGACATCAGCCAACGTGCCTCGGGCGCCCGCAGGCTCAACAATCCCTCCCGCGGGAGCGCTTCGGCCCCAACACGCCAACAATATTTATGTCCCATGCTCAAGCACTGGCACGCTGCTGGCCCAAGTTTTCTGTTGATCCTCCGCGCATTGACTGCCATGACAACGTCCGACCAGCCATGACAAGAAGCCAAATGCAGAATCAGCCCTGTCTCGTCGTTTTCGTCAGTCGCCGCGGCATTTGATCAACCAGTCGAACGTGAAGATGTGGTATTGTAGCAAGGCGTTTACTAAAAGCTATACTGAAGCAGAGACATCCAAGGCTATGATGCTTGCAAAGACACCGAATGCACCTGATCCTTATCCCTACACTCCCAATCTAGATAGTACACAGGCGTCTCTTTGACATCTCAAAAAACTCCTCATATCGCTCCTTGACGGCCGCGCAGATCATGACAATATATTTACAACTTGGCGCCGACCAGCTTGGCGTAGGCCTCGGTGGAGAACGACTTGGGGCGCTCGATGGGGGCACCGACCGCGCGGTCGATGATGAGCTGGGGCAGCACACCAAGGGCACGCGACACACCGAAGAGAACAGTGTAGTAGTTCTGCTCGGTGAGGCCGTAGTACTGGAGGAGGACACCGGAGTGGGCGTCGACGTTGGGGTAGGGGTTCTTGGTCTTGCCGTGCTCGGTGAGGACGCCGGGAGCGATCTTGTAGACCTGGCTGACGAGCTTGAACATGGGGTCGTCGGGCAGGTGCTTCTGGGCGAACTCGCGCTGGGAGACGTAACGGGGGTCAGTCTTGCGGAGAACGGCGTGGCCGTAGCCGGGAACGACCTGGCCGGCCTTGAGGGTGGACCAGAGGTAGTCCTTGATGGCCTGGTCGCTGAGGTCGTTGCCAATGGCCTTCTTCATCTTCTGGAGCCAGACGAGGACCTCCTGGTTAGCCAGACCGTGGAGGGGACCGGCAAGACCGTTGAGACCAGCGGCCAGGGAGAGGTAGGGGGAGGAGAGAGCAGAGCCGACCAAGTGGGTGGTGTGGGCGGAGACGTTGCCACCCTCGTGGTCGGTGTGGATGGTCAGGTACAGACGCATAAGCTCGACGAAGTCGGAGTTCTCAGCGAAACCGAGCTGGTTGGCCAAGTTGTACGAGTAGTCCTTGTCCTTCTGGACAGGGGCGACCTTGCCGTCCTTGTAGATGTTGCGGAAGATCTTGGCGGCGATGGTGGGGAGCCTGGCAATGAGGTTCATCGAGTCCTCGAAGGTGTGCTCCCAGTACTGGGA
>JUDZ01009701.1:0-52309 GCA_000812845.1 Stagonosporopsis tanaceti
TTCCAGGCAAACTGCAAACATTGGCCATCGAAGAAAAACATACAGTTCGCATATGACAAGTTTTTCCTCACCAGATTTTACCGAAGCACTTGCTGACTTCCATAATAATCAGGATACAGACGCTTGATCGTGTCTCGTGCAGTGATTTGACTTCCAATCAGTCAGAAGCTGGTTTGAGGATGTATCCGCGCTGAAGCTCAGTGACCAGTTCCTGAGGTAGTAGTTAGCAAAGATTTAGATCCACGTGATATCTTGGAACACGTGCCTTGAAAGGATCGAAAGCAATCGAAGTCTGCACTTCCAGCGTAGTGGTCGCCAGCTCGGCCGTCACCTGGACCAGGGTTTCGTCCTCGGAGTCGGAGGTTTCGAGCGAAGAGGAGGAAGAGTCTTGATCAGAGTTGCCAGTGCACCTGCTACTGTCTGATTTCACGACCTCAACGTCCTTCGGAGGCGTAGCGGTGTCACAGCCGCCTGTCTGCTCTGTGTCTGCTACGGCCGCGCGAATCTCGATGACCTTGATCATATTCTCCTGCTTCCGATATCCATCTCTTACCTGGCTGAGAGGTCTTGCCACCATCGGCCGCTTCGGAATGGCGCGCTCGACTTTGAAAAGCCCCTTTCGAAGCGCATGCTTCGCCGCGTTGAAGTGGACGAATAGGCGGTACCTGTACATTTCCACATCCGGCCAGCCCGCGTAACGAAACCTGCTTTCAGCGCACCGCTGCTGCACGAAATTTCTCGCTTCGTTCAGATCCTTGAAAGTTGTGGGCCAGGAGCGGATAACCGACAGCAGGCGCGCGATGTCAGCCTCGATAGCATCTTATTTGTGTTAGCACTCCTTGGGCACCTCGGTACCTCAAAGAAGAACGACTCACCCATCATCTTGGCTGGTTTCACAACCTTCCTGAGTCTCTCCCACCCCTGCGGCACGACGCTCAACTCGAAGCAACCCCGCTCCCATGCTTTCCGCGCTGTGTTCCATGTTACGTATCCGCGGAACTTCTCCTCTGCCACGCCTTCGAAGCGGGTGTACGCGAACTTCTGCACTGCACAGACGCCAGCGACGTACTTAGTGGCGACTTCGGCGTTGCAGAATGAGGGCGGCCAGGCGCGGAGGAGAGGTTGGATGCGCGCAATGTTGAACTCGACGGCATCTACGATGGGTCAGTAAACTTACTCCATTGGAATTGATAAGGAAAAGGTAGATGAAACGGACAGTGATGTGAGGGTGTGGCGGACTTACCCCTCAAACTCTGCCGATCTGGCAGTGGCTCGTTGAGATAGAACTCGCCCTGGTCGTGAGCGCGGACAGCAACGATGAAGCACGCTCTATCCTTGACATTGCGTACGAAGGGGTGCGGATCGGTGGGCCGGAGGTTGTAGTTACGTGGGAGGGTGTAGTCGTAGTTCGCTTCACGGACGAGCTTCTTGATGTATTCCTTGGCAGCATCGATGTTGGCGAAGTGTCGTGGGTACTTAGGTGCGAGATTGCGCTCGATATCGCTTACGGCGGCCCGGACGGTCACTGGGAGGTATTAGCGGGGGTCTGGTCAACGAAGAAAGAAAAAGAGATAGGAGGGGTTACGCTTAAGCTTGTCGGGTTGGGACATGCTGGCTAATTGGTCAGTACGGGTTGTTGGGAAAGTTTCGAGAAGAGAGTAAGAGGGGGACTTTTGTTGTGCAGTGTAGGAGTGTTGGAGATCAACAGGCCGGAGGGGCTTATATGGTGTACGCTCAAGAGCACATGCGCGGCGATACGGTTCAATGCAGGGATAGCACCAACGAACAGATGATACCCTACGCCAGAGCCTCATCTGGCCAATGAGGTATCGTAAGAATATGCAAGAGCTCACGTTGGACGGGCATACAAACGCAGCTGCAGCTGAGGCAGCAACATGACCGTAACCCCGCACTCGATTTGGGAGCAGAGGCACAAGAACATGGCTTTGGTAGTTTTCAATTTTGATTCTGACCGAGGTCTTCTTGCATGCTACTACATACGCATCAGCACACCAACTTTTGGATAAAGTACACCTTTTCTTGCTTCCATTTCGTCTGAACAAGACTCTACTCGTCCTCTGACTCGCTCTCTTCCCCATCTTTCTTGTACAAGAAGTACTGGACGAACACGCACGCATCCAGAATGAGCGTGCCAAAGCTGCCCAACAACCATGAGAAATTGATTGCGATGTACCGGCTGTATATAGCACTCGCCTCACCCTCCCTGCAGTGCACATGCTTGCACCGCGGCTTGTACACCACAATACTCAGAACATACGTCAAATTGCCGAGGCACGCAAACAGGAAGAAAAGCATCGAGATGCCATCTGTGGACTTGCGACGGTAATTCAGCAGCAGCTGGGGGATGCGTGAGCCAAGGTAGAGTGCTGCGCAGATGTATCCGAAGATCTGACCCCACAGGTTAAAGTCGGGCTTTGAGTCGGGCGTGTCGTCTGGTGTGTCGTCGGAAGATGTCGTTTGTGTTGCGCTCAGCCACCAGCCGAAGACGCCTGCAGCCATGACGAGGATGATAGTGCCAAGGTTGAAGAGAATAGTCTGAGTGGTAGACTGGGGTTGCGAGCGCGGCGCAGCGCGGACTTCACCGTTGGCGTCACCGTGTAGTGGTGTAGCAGGCGACAGGTGCGTGCCATCAATTGAGAGGAAGCGCTCGTGGAAGGAGGATTGCGAGTGATCGGAGTGGCGTCTATCTAGGTCTGAAATGCGAGCGGGCCCGTTGCCGTTGGAGTGTCCGTTGGCGACAACGCTTGCATACGAGGCTCCATTCGTAGGGCGTCGGTCAGAGAGAAGCGGCTCATCTTCGCTCTCAGACGAGCCACTTTCGTTTGACTCGTCTCCGGGCTTATTGACGATATCGCGGAGCGTAAATCCTTTGTACCAGAAACATTGGAGAAGCAGTACAATGTCGGCAAGGGTGTAGTATACGGCCAGAATCGTCATGGTTGGCAGCACGCCCTGCAGAACGGCGCCAAAGATGTTGAAAAAGTCACCTAGGAGCCATATTATGATGAAGACAACTGATAGACCCTCTGCTGAGCTTCTTCTCCAGTTCTCAATGATTTGAGGCGAAAAGACGACTGCGACAGATGTGAGCTTTGGAAGATCGAGTCGTGTACATACAATGCCCCAAATGAAGGTTGCAGATGTACCAGAGTAGAGAAAGTATCTTACCTATCCAACATGCGATACTAATTGATCCGAAAATCTGACTGATCGCGTCGATATCCAACCGCAGACCTTGGGCTGGAGGGAACATTTTGCCTATGACGTATGCGCACACTCAGACTTGAATTAAAATCCCCTCTCTTGTATCGTAGATGCTTCCGTCGCGTAAAGGTACAGCCTCCTGTAAGCTATGGGATTTTGAATACCGGAACAGTGAAGTGCAGGTGCAAGTTGCCGTGTTGGTTGTGCAGTGCGAAGTTGCATGCGTCTTACGAAAGAAACCGGCGCGTGCTCAAAGGAATTGCTGTCCTGGTCTTCCTCCTCCCGCGGTGCTGGTACGATGTACTTTTTTGTGCAAAATGATTGTATCCGAAGACAAGTCAGTTGGAAGTCGATGGATTTGTCGGGATATGGGGTCTCAATGGATAGCTCAGCGATGACTGGAATGATGAAAAGCTGGGAAGGTTGGTAATGCCAAGTGTTTCTCATTAGTTCAAACCTGGGGTAAGCTGCAAGGCACACTGCATCCGGTATTGAGCCGCATCACGTGCCATAACCCCAATACGATGTAGAACATTTAGAATGTGATAGTATCGTGAGTCTACATGGTGTGCCCGGCATCGGACAGTCATATCGCATCGTCCACACCGCTCAAGCAGTATCCAACTCAAATGGTCCTGTGACTTCTAGGGCTACAAGTTGTTGTCGGTCTTGAACTTGTCCCAAGCTTCATTCAGGGTTGCAAAGACCGATGCGCTGATCATTCTCTGCTCTGTAGTGGCCGATTGTGGAATCTATGGGATGTCAGCCATTATTAGAGAGAATCATGTCATGATGTTGACATACCTTGTCAGGGTGCACCTTAGCAATCGCCTTCATGTAGTTGATCTTGACCTTGTTCGGCATCACGAGATCGCCCATGCCAACTTTCTTCCATCCAGCCTCCGGCCAGAGCACGTTATCCAGCGAACCCAGCAGCGCGCGCAGGTTGTCCGTTTTCCCACCCTTCCACGCTATGAGCTTTGCATCAACTTGATCGGCAAGAGCAAACTTCTCGTCATCGGCCTTTTCAGCTGCGGCGTTCGCGAGCTTCAGCCTCTTGACGGCCTCCGAGTCAGGAGCACCACTGCCAAGATCTGACATTGCAGATGGCTTGGGCGCCGGCTTCCGGACAGGTGGGCGCTTGACGGGCGCTGGCATCGAGTCATTGTTACCGCCTGCAGCAGCTTTCTCACACCTGTTGCGTCCTGATATGCTCACTGCGCCCCCAACCCCATCTTGTACTGCCATCTTCCAAACCTTGTGCGCGTCTGCCCACTTCTCCATGTGCTCAAGTGCTTCCGCTTTTCGCATGAGGGCTTTGCCATAGAATTCTTTCATGTCCTTGTCGCCCTCAGCACCACCTGACGCAATCCTTTCTCCTTCACCTCTAGACACACCAATAATAGCCAGTGCGGCATCAGCGTCAGTGATTGCAGCTTTCGGATCGCCAACTTTAATGTTAGTCACAGCACGGTTGCAAAGAACGATGATGGCAATTGGGTGGGTGTCAGGAAGAGGACCCAAGGCAGATGTGTATGCGATGTGCGCGGCGGAGTAGTCGCCACGTTTGAAAGCCTCTGATCCCTTTTGGCGGTCCCTGGCAGATGTGCTGATTGCTGATTGAGAGACAGGAGGTATCCGTCGAGGCGGTGCTTTTGGCCTGGGTGGAGACGGAGTGCGAGCGGGGGTTCGTGTCTTGGGCGTTGATGTTGGTCGAAGGAATGGGTTGTTCGACTGAGCTTGCGCGGACTGGCTCTGCTTGGACGGTAAAGGTGCCGGCTCTGGCGAGAACAGATCGACTTCTGGCTGAGGCTGTGGTGTGGCTTTCTTCCGGCGTGCTGGGCTGACATATGCTTGAGGACTTTGTGCTTCTACCTCTTGCCTGGTCAATCGCGCCGCAGGCCTCTTGTCATAGCTCGGCGTAGGCTGGCGATGAGCTGGTGAATGCGAGGACATTCTATCCGGAGTTCCGTTACGAGAGATTTCTTGTTCTCTTCTTTGACGCACAGGCAACTCATCCTGTCGCTGACGTTGTTCATGTTGTCGGGGCGGTTTGCCAGGGCGTCCTCCAGCTTCCAGCATCATGGCTTCATCGGTCGCCTCGGGAGCGCTTCGCTGCTGCTTGCCCGATCGCGGTGCTGCTTCTGCCGCTTGTGCATCACGCATCCATTTCGGAATGCTAGGATCGCCACCGTCTTGCTGGAGGTCGGCTACAGCTTTCTGTACTTGTTTGCGACCTTGTTTCCAGAGTGAATTGGCGGACTTGAACAAATTGCTGCCAATTTCTGAAGCGACCTGTGAGACGTCTTTCTCCTGCCTCTGTCCATCTTGTCGACGCTGGCCAGAGCGACTGCGAGCGTCTTCTTCACGCATCCAAGCTGGCATGGATCCGCCGCCTCGCTCTTCTCTCGCACTCGGTCGGCTATTGCCACGTCCTGGACGCTCTTGCGAATTATCAGCTTTTCGGCGCGATCTTTCCTGACTAGGATCTTGTGATCTTTGCTTCGTCTTCGCATGCGCCTGGTTCAGAATCCATCCTACGGCCGCTTGTACGTCCAGACCAGAGTCGGTGGTCGCGAGTGCGATGGCGGACTGGTCCGCCGAGAAGCCCATATCTACCAACTCAGCAACAGCTCTATCGTGAGCGTTCATAGGGCTGGATGACCGTTCGGGCGTCGTTTCCTGTCGAGGTTCATCCACTACTGGCTTCGGCTCTTCGCGCTTGAATTCCTCCACAGGCTTGCCAAGCAGGCCTAGTATATCGTCTTCGTCGTTGTTGGCAGGAGCCGGTGGTGGAGCAGGCGATGCTGACTTCTGAGCCATTTGTTTAAGACCGAACATGTCATCGTCGTCGTCCGCGAATGCGTTCACATTTGACGACTGTGGTAGTGGCGTTTGGCCCCTGGAGGCACCCGCACTGAAAGCTGGAGTGCTTCGACCGCTGCCGTTGGACGGCGGGGGGAAGTGGCTCGAATTGTCTACCGGGGCAGCTGAGTTAAACGCGGCGAGCAGGTCGTCGGTGGGAGGCGATTGTATGGGTCGTTTCGAGGTAGTGTCGAGGCCGGCGAATGGCTTGTTGATAGTCTGCGATAGTGTTTGCTTGCTGAAGGGGTTATTCGAGCCAGGCGGAGGGATGGCTCCCAAGGTCGAGGGCTCCGGTGTGCTCTTCCCACTGCCTGCGTTGTTCCAAAACTGCGAGTCTGCACCGCCAAAGCTTGCGTCGTATTGCTTTCTCCTCTCTGCTTCCTGTCTCAGCTTTTCTTCTTGTAGCTGCTTCTGGCGCTCCTGCAGTGAGAGACCACTCCCTGCGGGCTTCGACGTCTTGCCGGTGATCAGGCCGGCGAAACTGTCGTTGGCCGGGGTCGCGGGTTTGGAGGGCGCCTTGAAAGGCTTCGGCTGCTGAGCAGCTCCAGATTGCTGCATAGACAGCCCTGAGAGGGGCGTGGAGCGGCCAGAGAGCTGCGGCGTGGGGCTCTGGCGGAAGGGAGGGAACGCCGCGGGGGTGCTCGCGGGCTGTTTGGCCGGCTGTGACCAGTCGAGGCCATTGAGGTCATCCATGGTGGTGTCTAGATGCTGCAATACGCAAGAAAATCGCCCAAGATCATGACATCGTCGCAGGGGTCGTGGTTGTGGTCGAGTTGTTTGCTGTGCATCACAATCAGTCGCAACTGCCCGCTGGCACATGCGGCGTCGCACCGCCACAACCTAGACCCTTCTCCCTTGACAGCCCCACCCCCGGCAGTCGTTGCTGTCTCTACCCCTACCACTATCGCAGCCACTTCACCAATATGCCGGGGCGTTACATCAGTGAGATCACGAAGCTGATTGCTGCCTATGACATCCCCTCCCATCGTTTGACCTGCTTGGCAGCTGTGGACGCTGGTGAACATCGATGCCGCCTTGCATTGCATAGCAGCTCGTACCGTGCGCCAGCCTCGCCATAGGCTCAGGCAACAGTACACAAGTATATCTCTATGCCAATGAAGCCAAAGTCCAGCTGACTAGTGCACGCCATTGCCCACGTTAACCCATCAGAGAGCGACGCTTATGCACCTTTTCGCTGTCACCGATGCTGACTGTGCACTATAAAGCCGCCTCATCTTCCCTTCGTCGCAGTCTGTTCATCACCAGACTCCTTGACGCCAGGTACTGAGTCTTGATCGTTCTCAAACCTCATCTCAGTGGCCCAGCGCTGGTGTTGGTAATCTCGCAATGGACTTCTCTCGCCTGCAGTACCTCGGACCAGATCTTCTCTCGTCGAACATCTCCGCTACCAGCCTTCCATCTACCTTTCTGGAGAGCTTTGTACCTGGTTATGGCATTCTTTCACATATCATTCTGCGCTTGTTTGGAATTGATATAGGCCTCGTGGCTTCAGGTTGTGTCGTTATTTTTGGTCTCTCGCATGCTGCGTCCTTCTGCAACTCGTACATACGCTCTTACTATGATCGATACTTCACCTCTTCCATATCTATCGACGGTGAGGATACGCTGTATTGGAGCGCTGTCGCTTGGATCACAGAGCAAAGAATGACGAAGATCAGTAGAGACCTTAGGGCACAAACGAAAGCGCGCAGCACTCGTCACGAATCCGAGGACAACTCTGGTGATGACAGTGACGCGTTGGGTGACGAGGGGATTTTTAATTATGGAAGATGGGCCAGCAACGTGCCCCCACAGTACGAACCCAACTACGGCATGAACAGGTTCGATTATGGCGGCCGGACGTTCACCCTGCTCAGAGATAGGAAAGACAGAAAGAGTTGGTGGGCGGACCAATATGACGAGAGTATGGTCATTCGTTGTACTGGTCGAAGCACGCGACCTATCAAAGATCTCCTGGTGTACATCAAGCAATGGACGTTGAAGAACGAGGACCAAACCACAAGCATATATCGGCCGCGGCCCAAGGGCGGCGAAAACAGTGGTGAAGCCAGTTGGGACAGGCAGTCGAACCGAGCATGTCGCCCGATGCGCACGGTGTCGCTCGACCGCAATCAGAAGAGAGTTATAGTCAGCGACATCAATGAGTATCTGCAGCCGGAAACAAGACGCTGGTATGATGCCCGAGGTATCCCGTATCGACGAGGCTATCTCTTCCATGGACCACCTGGTACAGGCAAAACATCACTGTCGTTTGCCTTGGCTGGCATCTTCGGGCTACAAATCTACTGCATCTCGCTTAGTGAAGTTGGTCTCACGGAGGCTGACCTGAACAAGCTCTTCATCTCGCTCCCTCGGCGCTGTATTGTCCTATTGGAAGATATTGATTCGGCTGGCCTGCGCCGCGATGATGAGCCATCACCTGTTGAGCCCACATCATCAGCAATTCCAAGCGTGACGAAGCCCTCAGTGAGCGAGACTTCAGGACCAAGCAAAAGCCTCATTAGTCTTGCCGGGTTACTTAACGTTATCGATGGTGTGGCTTCTCACGAAGGACGCGTTCTCATCATGACAACGAATCATCCTGAGAACCTAGATGAAGCCCTTACCCGGCCTGGAAGGGTGGACTTACGTATCGGCTTCTCGCTAGCAACTCATTCGCAAATTATGGACATCTTTATGCGGATGTATGGTGAACCATCGCAGAAGGCAAAGGACACAAAGCAAAAACGTCTTTCGTCAAAGCCAAAGACCAAAAGCGCAAGGATGGTCGACGAAGACGATGAAGACGACGTCGGGGACTTACTGTTCCAGAAACCTGCTACCCAAATCGTAACCAAAGACGCACTCAAACAGATGGCCCAAGAATTCGCGGACAAACTACCAGAGGGCAGGTTCTCCCCGGCAGCTATTCAGGGCTACCTGTTGACCAGGAAGCGAGAGCCACAACGAGCTTTGAGCGAGGCGTGTGCATGGTGCGACGAACAGCTCCAAGCTATGAACGAGAGAAAGCGATGATCCACTAGACTGAATGGCTCAAAACGAACATGGTGTTTTACAAATTGGTTGACGTCATCAGGCCGCCCGAGCAGCTCAATGAGGCTGTGCGGGATCGCCTGACGCTTGCTTAGTGCATTGACAGACGGGCTTGGCAATGCATGAACGGCATGTGGGGAACAAGGGCTAGCGAGGGGCATAGAACAGGACCATGTCGTGAGGCTCTTGCTCAGAACAGTCACGACTTCAAGATCGAATCACCGCAACGCTTATGAAAGCTCAGAGGAAGGATATTTGTCCCTGATTGATCTAGCTAAGTAAGCGTCGACCATATGTCTTCTACAATGATGGATATGAATTGCGCCATTCACATCCACAAGAGCGTGACGCCCCATACATACGATGGCTACATGTCCAGCAGCGGCACTCAAAAGTAGATTTCGAGGATCAGTCGAGAAGTTTTGTTGAACACTTACTAGACACCCAACAACACGATGGGCGACGCCTCAACAGCCTCAAACCTGTACGCAGCAGCCTCACAACACTCGACACAAACTCACCTCTTCCCAGCACCCGCCCTCTCCAACAACCGAATACTCATCCCCTAACCGGCCGCTGCCCCTGCTCAAGCACCACCTATTCCCTCACCAGCGGCCCCCTAGTTGTTCACGCCTGCCACTGCACCTACTGCCAGCGAGAATCCGGATCCGCCTTCGCCTTAAACGCGATCTACGAACCCAACCGTGTCGTCCTCACTGGGCGCACCAACTTCTCTCAACTCCTACGCATTCCCATCCCCACCACTTCCGCCGCAGATGGCCAAACCATGGTGCGCTGTCCGCAGTGCTATACGGTTGTGTGGAGTCACTACAGGGCAGGGGGCACGCTGATGATGGTCAGAGTCGGTGCGCTTGATCCGGTTGTGAGTGAAGGGCAAACATTGCCGAATGGTGGGCTGGTGCCAAATGCGCATATTTTTGCGGGGAGGGATAGGCATAAGTGGGTGGGTCTAGAAGGTGAGATAGTGTATGAGGGATATGGACCGAGGGAGGAGTATTGGTCTGAAGAGAGCTTGGAGAGGCTGGAGGAGTTTTCGAAAGATGAGGGTGTGGAGGCGTTCAAGGCGTAGTAGGCTGCTGTGGTGTCTGAGGGAATGTGAGAGGTTAGCGTGTGATTCGGGAGTGCAGCCTCAGCCGAATGTATTGTAAGATTTGGCTGTACTCGTGTGCTTGCTTCTCGTGTGTACTCCGGATTTGGCTGCCTGGCTGCTGTTGTGGAAAGGGCGAGGTTGTACCTGCCTCAAGAAACAAAGAAGGTTGGCTCTTGGGCCAATCGGAAGCCTGGCACACTGTCATGCGAACTATCCACCTTAGCTGGTCGCTCGAGCACCAGTCTCACCTTACACAAACCTCACACATCTTTTCCACATCACATCAACCAAAAGTGTGCTGAACATGCTTGCACCGCCACGCGAAACAATGGAACTGCCCTTTGGCCAGCTCTACCGCAGCGATCCGAGTCGCGTCCAGCAGCCCTCCCGACTTTCCCTAGTTGCTCAGCTGGTGTCTTGGCTCTCCACAAGATTTCGTTACCCGTGTGTCGTGGCGCCCAAAGTAGCAATACAATTCGCTGATCGCTGTGGCTAAGGACAAAGCTGGCCCTGTTTTGTACACCGACGCCTAAGACTTCCAAGCTTGGAGGCGCGCGGCCCACGTATACGAGATGGGGCTGCGCGTGGTCGTGGAGAGTAATAAGGCTTTCAGGCACACCGGTGCGGTAACGTGTTAAGTGCGCCTCGTCCCTGCGTGGCGCTTAACTGTCGCAGCTTCTTGTTATCTATGCTCGGGTCCTGCGTAGCGTTTCGTGGGTAAAGAGAAGGATTTCCTGGTGCCATATTGTGAACAGAAGGCCTGAATACATTGTAGTAAGAGAAGGCAGTCCGCGTTGTCAGACAATTTGCACGACAAGGCCGTTTGGAAAGCTTGACGAGATGAGGACTTCTCAGGTTCTTTCGGTCCTTTTGGCGTTCGCTGCCACGGCTCAGGCACAGTCACAGTCCTTTGGATTCACAACAACTCGTCGCGTCTCGTCAATCGATGACATTGATATTCAACCAACGGCTACGGAGACAGTGTCTGAGCCAATTCAGACAGGGCAAGCATGCGCTCAAGTTGGAGAGGCCGTATTGGGCTCTCGGTTACAATTTCCCAGTGTTGAAGCTGAGGTAGGTAGCAATCTTCACAGAGCTAAATTTCATACTGTTTCGATGCTAACAAATCCCAGCTGGCGTATGCATGCCTCAAATCAGTCCCGATAGATGCACCAGCAGCAAACGCCACAGTCAACTCGATCAAGCAGATGGTCGAATTTCAATCCACGCTGACGTACCTGAAGGACCCGCCCACCGGTTGGCCAAATGAAGCCGTGGACTTACTTGCCGGATTGGACGACATTGCATCTAAAGTCAACGACGGCACATACACCAATGAATACGATTTCGAGAATGATATCGCGGCACTTTTCATCAAAGCTCACGATGGCCATCTGGCCTTTAATGGCAATGCTTACGGCGGGGCATTTAGGTGGCGCAGGAACCTCAACATTGCTCTGATCTCTGCATCAACGGATGGCAGCGCTGTACCTCAAGTCTGGTCGATTCTCGATTTCAACGCATCTCAAACAGGTTACGAGCCCTCTCCCATCACTCAGATCGACGGTCGGGACGTGCAGGAGTTTCTCCAAGCGGAAGCAGACATGAACGCATACCATGACCCGGACACAAGATACCAGGCGCTATTTTTCATGGCCAGCGCTGAGGCTTACGGCTTGTTCACAAGCCCGAGGTTTTACCCAGGTCCTACTACAAGCGTCACGTATGAGAACGGCACCACAAATGAGTATTTGAACGCAGCAGTCATTCTGCAGAGACAAACATGGGAAGTTATTACCAGCGCGCAGGACTTTTACGATGTGTACATTACACCCCAAACATCGAGTTCGTCTGGACTGAAGGCCAAGAAGAGAGATCCGAATTCACTTCCGCTTCATCTGGATAACCCTCGTGACCACGAGATTCAAGGCTACAACTCGATCCAGCACGGAAACGCCCCAATCAACTATCCAACACCTAACGTTGCTCACTCGGCGGAGCTCGTCCCTCTGGCTGGTTACTTCATCAATACTGCTGCTGGTGAGGTTGGTGTGTTTGTGGTGGGCACATTCAATACCGAAGACGTTGCTGGAGCGCAAGAGTTCCAGCAGGTGACGGAAGAATTCATCGCTGAAGCGCAATCCCGCGGTGTCTCGCGAATGATCATCGATGTCCGCCAGAACGGTGGCGGCAAAGTCATTTCCGGATACGATATGTACAAGCAGTTTTTCCCCGACCAGGAGCCCCAGGCTCAATCCCGCTACCGCGGCCATCGAGCGAGTGAGGTTTTCGGCGAGTCCATATCCGAGTTCAACGCCATGACAATCCTGAACGCGCCCCTCTATGTCAGCCCTTTCAGCAAAGCCGCATATCTCGATGTTGATGGCAACAAGTTTACCTCCTGGTCAGACATGTATCCCCCCGTGCGCCATAACAACGATCAGTTCACTAGTCTTCTAAAGTACAACCTGTCCGATCCGTCAACAACATCTAGCGAAGACCTAGCCATTGGCATTACAGTGACTGGGTACAACGACCGCGCCGACTTCACCACCCCGCCATTCCGCGCTGAAGATATCGTCATCCTTTCGGATGGGATTTGCGCCTCTACATGTGCAATCTTCCTTGAGCTCATGGTGCAGCAGTCAGGCGTGCGCACCATAGCCGTAGGCGGGCGCCCCCAGCCCGGCCCAATGGTGCCAGTAGGCGGCACAAAAGGCACGCTCGTTATGCCTTCCGAGTTCATGCAACTCCTGACCCAGTATGTAATCGCACAATTCGCAGACTCGCGCTCAGAGCAAAGAGAGTGGGCGCAATTCTTGCCAAATCCCTTCGAGATTGGTTACGCAGACGCAGGCGTCAACTTTCAGGATAACATCCGTGTCGGAAAAGAAGCTGCGGGTATACCCACTCAGTTCATTAACGATACGGCGAGCTGTAGGATATACTATGAGCCGGAAATGTATCTTAATGTTACATCGCTGTGGGCGAAGACAGCTGAGGCGGCGTGGGGCAATAATGGGGCACTTGATGAGGGTGCATGTGTAAGCGGTAGTGTCACAACGAGGGACCAGCAAACGGGTGGCGGAGATGCTAATCCCAGCGGGACAGAGGGTGGCGGTGGTTCGTCGAACGAAAGCGAGGACGCTGCTGCTGGGCTGCGACCGAGTGGAGATGGGTGGACGGCGATTGTGGTTTGCGCTGCTGTCGTCATGGGCTCGATGGGCGTAGGCATGGGCATTGTCTGGTGATAAGATCATAGACCTGCATTTTGGCGTTACAGCATCTCATGAACTATTGTACAAATCACATTGCGCAGCGTCGCCATATCTCAACCACAGCCGCCCCTTTTGACGCCCCACTCTCTCAAACCCTCGCCCAGCGCTTGTACCAATCCCTGATCCACCGCTACCTCCTGGTAACTCACTCTTGGTGTCCACCACTCCAGCACCTCTTCAGCTCTCGCCCCACTTTCCGCGTCCAGCAACCCAACCGCTACATCCACCAATCCTACTCTCCCCTTCTCCTCTCCACCATCCCATAACACATTTGTCCCACACCTCCCGCAAAACGTCCTCGTCACGCCCTCGCTGCTGCGATGCTTCTTCATCGTTCCCCAGTAGCTGTTCTCATGCCCTGGCCCGTACGCCGGGAAAGGTTGTGTGAAGTCAGCGTCTAGGTAAATATTGGCCACGGGTATGAAAGCCCAAAACGCGATATTGAATCCTGATGCACGGCGGCAGGAGGCGCACGCACATGTGCCGGCAAGGAAGCGCGTTGCGTCGTTGCAGAGCCACCAGGTTGTGTTGGATGGGTTTGCGGACGCTGAAGAGCCGAGATTGTAGGGGACCATAAGATCGGGGAAGAGGGAGCGGGCGGCTCGAGAGGAGGCGGTGGGTGGTTGGACCCAGAACTGGACACCGCCGCAGTGGCAGTGTGCGTGTATAGGTTTTTCGGTAGGCTTTGGAACGTCTGTTGGGTTGCGGTAGTGGAAAATTGGGATTTCGTTGCTTGCGTTGGCTTCTTGTGTCCATTGCCTCAGCGGGTGAGTGGTGATGCGTGGGAGCCAGTCGCTGGCGCCTCCATCACATGTATCTTCGATCCACATGCAGCTTTGATACTCGATGATGCCTTTGGTGTCATCCACTTGAAGAGTGCCAGTCGCAGCCTCGAAGTGTCCGTTGTCTTGGTATTCGAGGTACATGTGTGTTCCGCATGTTGAGCAGAAGTGCCTTGTGAGTATGTCAGAGCTGTGGTATGGTGTGAGAGCCGAAAGATCTGGTTTTGGTACTGGTTGGGCGTGCGTAACCTTGATATATGAGGTTAGTAGGCAGCCTGAGATACGGCGTGAGGTATCGCAGCTACAGAGATGTGAGGATAGTGGGAGGGATGCGGTGGGGACGCTGAAGGTGTAGGTTGCTGCGCCACAGGAACAGGAGGCTGTCAGCTCACACAAGTCATCCATACTGTATGGGCCAGCCTCCTCCCAGTCCTTAAGGGTATATCTGGAGCTGTCGTGAAGCAAGCGTACTTGAATGATGATCAGGGGTCCTTCGTAGTGCCGTTGGAACCCCGCAGTTTCCCTCCCAATGCGTTTCGTAGGACACTCGCATGCTGTCTTCTTGATACACAAATATTGGTACAGGCCGCTCAAGAGGCTTCGATTAGCTTATTATCTAGTTTGATGGTTTTCCTTTCACGATACTTTATGCTGGGTAACACGTACTTGCTGGCTTCAGGCAGTCTGAAGCTTAGATTGCGAGATAGGCTCAACCGATCAAGGTGATTTATGAGAATCCCCGTACGTCTGAATAAACAACAAGGACCAGCCATTACTGTTGATGGTTTTGTGTCGCTACATGTCTGGATGAAGAAGGAGGGGTGTCATCCTACTCTAGCTCACCTATAATACATTGAGCTCATTGCTTCCTTCACCATGACTAGATTCTCAGAAGCTTGTCAGAACAGGCCGCCGCTCAAATCTACTTCAAAGAAACTCTCGACCTCTCGTGCAGTCACTTTTGGCTTGGGTCGCCGCTGCTTCCGACCCCTTGCACCTATGGGTCGACCTATCGCCCGTCCTGTCACCATCCACGTACTGATGGGCCCAGCGATGGTAGGGTTGCGTAGTCTGCTTACGAGGTCTACATAGTTTGTGTGTTCCCTGCCGTTGGGTTTTCGTACAAGTCCGCGGGTAGCTAAGGGTATTACCGGTGTGGAATCCGCCTGCGATAAATCAACATCAACGTGAGGCTCTCTAACCATCTTGCAGGTTTCTAGCTTTTGTTTGTTTACACAGTTGAGTGGGAGCCTAGGGAAGGCTCAAGGGGTTGCAGAGTGATTTGAAGGCATGGCTCTGCTCTGTGTGAAAGCAGAGCGTTATTGTCGTCGCACAACGTTATTGAACATTGAAATATTCTTGTGAAAGGATGAAGTCCAGATGATCCTATCACGTGAGAGGATTGAGAACAGAACGCTTTACGTTGCCATGTAGAGGGGCTATGAGACACTGTGAGGTTCATCCGTCCGGGAAAGGTTGACCCACTGGGTCTTGGCAAGAATGGAACACCGACGGAAGTCGCGGAGTTGCGCCTGCATCGACAACGTAGACATTAATTTACTCGAATCCAGCCGCACCTCACCGCGAGGAATGCTTCCCTAGCATAAGGTGCTCACTATGAAGCCTGACACGGTAGCCCGAACATGGATCATTGGGGCGACCCTTGGGCCGACAATGCCAACGACAAGTCGCCGACAAAGAACGCGGTAACATCACCGCTGCCGCCAGCTTTCACCTTTGCACCAGTACCCCTCGGCGGCTTCGTGGACGATGCAGGATGGGGCAACAATGAAGATGATGGATATGGCGCTTGGACGACCTCAGACGCAGGCAATGTAGCCTCGATAGATGTCGCGTCGACACCAACTGGAGACGTACACGCAGGCAGCGCCGATTGGGGTACTACACGTGCAGAAGAGGAGAACCTTGGTCCGGAGTGGCCAGAATCTGCGACAGACGCGCCTCAGACTCTCGAACCAGTCGACTCGGAGCCCTCAGATTCGTCGACTGTGTCACAGCTGGACGAAAGTGCCAGCCAAGGGGCAGTTAAGGAACATGTCCAACCCCCAATAGACCTTGAATCTTCCGTACGATCTTCAACGTCGCCATCCGAAACGAGTCGAAACGACCTGCCAATCGAGTCGCCCCGAACCTCGGTCGAGGATGAACGCGCTCTTCACAAGGATGTACTTCCATCTGAGCCTTTGGCTTGCGCTGCGGAAGCACACACAATTGTTGCAGATTATGGTCCTGAGTTGAGTCCCGTTTCGACTGCCGGATCAATAGCACAAGAGAGAGAGAAGGAAGTGAATGATTCGAAAGCTCTCGAGGATCTCGACAACCATGCTGTAGGGGCTGCCGCAACGGACAATGCACATTCAGCTGTGTCAGACGATTGTAGTGCATCGCGCACTGCTGAAGACCTCGAATCGACACCAGATGGTTCGGCTGCGGCACTTACAGCCGAGTCGCATACCCTACCAGATACCTTTGTCTGCGAAAACGCACTCCTAGCTGAGTTGTTTCCTTCGGGAGAACAAACAGAGAAGCAGCTGGATGAGTATAATAATCCCATATTTACCACCTCAGCTCGCAAGGCTTGGTATAGGGTCACACGGAAGCAAACAATGCGCGAGTTCAATCATGGCGACAACGACGACAACTACATCCGCGTCACCTGGACAAACTCACACGTACGAGCTGAAGTACATAAGGTCGTGAGTAGGTGGGCGCGCGAGGACCGTATCTCAGGCACTGGCCCCGGCGCAAGGGCCTCGTTCTACTGGGACACACCAGCGCCTGCAGTACCCGAGACGCCTTTCGGTCATTCCCGCACACAATCGTTCGTACCTGCTACAAAGACCGCGCTTCCTGCAAGACAAAGTTTACCACCACTAGCCTCGAATCAACCTATGGCATTCAACTGGAGCTCTTCTGCACCTACAGATCCTTGGAAGCTAGAGACCCCAACACAGCGGTCAACATCCACACCAACAGCACCAAAGAATCCTGTGGTGGCCAAGCTCCAACGGCAAGAAGGTCGCACTGTATCCGTGGATCTCACCCCGCGCAAATCAGAGCAGGCGACGCACAAGCGAACGGCCACGGTGTCGCATACACTTCCTGAGACAAAGACTGTGGCAACACTCATCTCACCTCCTATATTACAGCCTTCTGCTGAAGCCTTGGATGCTCCAGCGGACTTAAATAAGCTCGATGGCACCTCAGTTCCTACAGTCGAAACTACCGACACACCTCTTGATGACGATGACGATGACGATTGGGGTGAGATGGTACAGACGCCCACATTGCCAACTCCACAGCAGCTAGATCCATTCTCACAGCCTCTGGCATCTAACACTATATCTCCATCGCCATCGCTGTCCTCGTCGGATTCACCTGTTACTACTGGAGGCGAAGCTGGGCCCGTCGGACCGTTGTTTGCCGCTCCCATCGTACGACTGCAAAGTATCATCTCGCCAACTTCAGCGCTCTTCAAGGGAAACACCTTTGTTCCCTTGAATGCTGAACATGGTCCTATCGGTCCGGGAATTCTCAAACCAGCGAACCGTTCGGTTCTTTCAGTTCCAGAAAGAAATGTCGAAGACACAGTACCAGGAGAAGCCGTTGCAGACTCATCTGGCTTTACTTCAATTTCTCCCAGGGTTGAAGCGAGCAGAGAGGGTAACGAGGCTTTCTCTCAGACGATGGCTGATATATCTCCGTCGCTGAATGCGCTTGGGCCGGTTGGGCCGGTTGGCAAAGAAGCGTCTTCGACACCAGCTGCACTACCAGCAAGACCTGAACAAGCCCCTGTTGATGCATGGGCTGATGCTGACTTTTCGTTCTTCGAGTCCTCGCTGCCGACTTCCGCGCTGCAGCCAACGCATGCCCACGATCCGTCTGATCCGTTCTCGTTCTTTGATACCCCGGCCCTAGCATCGATACCGCCTTCATCCATGTCGTCTACAAGGTCGCCACCACGTAATCCCACGCCATCATTACAACCTTTGAGCGGTGCTACCAGCTCCGTGCAGCAACGGAAGGCCGAAGAAGATCAAATAATCAACGATATCCTACGAGGTCTTCCGAATCTAAGCTATATGTTACGACATTAATTAGGTGTGCTTTGGGGCCACAGCATTCTTCCTGCATATATCATGGCGTTTAGAAATGTAGATTCTATCGTCACCGTGGAAGATACATATGTATATATACAAATCGACTGCCGTGTCCACTTCACTTTTGCCTGCTTGTTGGATGCTGAGGATTTGCACCGCACTGGAACTGGTTCCTAAAGCCACTTTCACCGAGATTCGTTCTTCCTTCACTGTCCCCAATCCCTGCTGTATGCATGGTGGATCTTACACTCATGTGTCCTCCATGCATACATAAGCTGCCTCATCTCCAGCCTAGCTTCCACTCCCAACCAACATCATTTGCCCTGATCGAGTCAACCAGCCAACACCTCTCAACCTGTACTCATTCCAATTCTTACATCTCAACTTCTTTCGAGATTACCGATATGCCTCGTCACGGCAGAAAGTCTTCCGGTGCTGACGAGTCGTATGGCTACGACATACGGTCTCCTACATCATCATCTGCCGCTCCCGCTCGGCTTTCTCGTCATCCAAGTGCGCACCGCCATGTGCACCGACGCTCACCCGCTGTGCACCTCGCTCGCCACCAGGATGAATATCGACACGTCGATCCACCCTTTTTTGCTCATCAAGGACGCTCACGCTCACGTCACGGTCAGACAAGCGAAAATCCAGGGGCTACTCGTGATGGTGGAAGCCATGATGTGGATCGAAGCTCCACACCTGGCAACACACGTAACACACGAACCCGTTCTCAAGGGAACATACGTGAGCCGGATGAGTGGGAGTGTTCAAGATGCACATTGCATAATCCAGTAGAATACGACTTCTGCCCGATATGTGGGAATCCGTCCACCGATGAGCTTGCTCCTTCTTCACAGTCGGATCGAGCCTCGTTGGAACCATACGATGATCCATATCCCGCTCCGGGGGAGCTATCTGATAGTACACCGCCGACGAGCCCTGAGCCCACGAGCCCTCGTAGCCGGACTCAAACTGCGGACACACAGTCTCAATATGGTTCAGACCTCGCGAGGCGTGCTTGGGAGTCATGTATGGAACCAAATCCTCACCGTCGCTCTCAGAGCACGTATCGCAGGATCTTCAGCGGAAGGCATGGTAGACGTCATCACCGCAGGGGCTATGAGCAGTTCCCAGACACGAATGGTCGCACTTCTCCGACCTCTCATCGTGAGCAGACACACAACACTTCAAGTGGACGTCAACAGTTCTCGTGGTGATTTGCGAACTCCCGGCTGCTTGGATAGCGGTGTGAGAGAAAGCTCTGCACAAGGAGATTGGAGAAGACCAGCACTAAGTACAGAGAGCGAGTGAACGAGCTTTAAAGACGGTATGGTTCAATGTAGAGCGGTTGTTTGAAGCATCCTTCATATGCGTAACTAGTAATGAACAATGTTCCTTCACAATGCATCAGCCAGAACGTCACCAATCTGACTAAAGCCTTCCTTTACAAAGCCCGACAATGGACGCCTAACTGAATTGGCAAGCCGGCTTTCAGCAACGCGACGCATCTGATCTTTGATGCCAACTCGTAATCCTATACCTTGAGCTTGTCGTTCAGTCTTCCGCATTGCCCTTCTCTCCACTTTCTCCTTCTGTTCCGCCTCAGCTACTGCCTCCCTCTCTGCCTTCTCATACGCCTCATCAACCAACCCATTGCATAAGACCCTCGCAACCCAGGGGCGCAGATGCCGCTCCCAAGTCTCTGATGCAATCCGAGCATCGGCCTCCGCAAGAGTGCACCCGCTCGCATCCGCTGTAGTAGCGACTTCTCCAGCCAGATCCTGAGAAAGATCTTGGTTGAAGATGCGCTGCAGGCCCTGGACGAGACTGTATCCATCATCTGGACAAGCGGTGGTGATGTTGATTGGAGCTAGCAGCTCTTGTATGTGGTGCAGGGCGAGGTCGCAGAAGCACGTCTGGTGATGTTTCCGCCATCTCGAGGAAACGATGTTGCGGGCGAGCGCGGGTTGGAAGGTGGAGAAGAGTACACTGGTTTGAGGCATCTTCTAGATGATTGGATGCGTATCGAGATCGGCGTAAGGATTGAGTTTCCTGTTTCGTTTTTGCAGCCGAGTCGTGAGCAGGTGAGGTAGTTTTGCAGAGAGCTCGCTGAGACAGACTTTCGAGCTTGTAAGTAAAGAGTGTTGCGCGCGTGCGGCGGTGTCAGTTGACTTGTTGCGTTTGGAAAACATTTTTGAGGTTAGTGAATGGTCATATATGAATGTAAGCTTTTCGCACCACGAGTGGAGTTGTTCTATTCTGTTGGGTGAGGATGGAAGAATTCAGACCACAACATTGGCGGTAGCTGTGTGATGCGTTGTTACTGCCATGCAGCATCATGTCAAAAGGAAGTAGCGAGGGCTCCGTAACACAGGTGCTAAAGCTGTCGTTGCCTTAAGGAGCAGCAACGATCGATTTCAAGAGTATAATGATGCAGTATGGCGAATTTGTATGCTACAGAACTGCTTAAAAGTATTTACAGAGAAGATGGCCTTACGTAGCCGTTGAAAGGAGTGACATTCTACTTGAGTGCCAGGATCTTGGCAGCAGCTTGTTCTGCAACCGAAACGATGTAAGAAGTTGGGTTTGTAGTAATGTGACTGCGGGTGTTAGCACGTGTCTCGTTGCTTGGTTGCAGATTGTAACTTACGCAGGGAAGATCGAAGCGTCAACGACGAAGATGTTGTCAGTGCCGTAAACCTTGGTGTTCAGATCGACAACTGATGTTCCACCGTTAAGACCACTGTCTGATCCCATCTTAGCGGTACCAATCCAGTGATTGGCGCGGCGAACGCCAGGAGCTGTAGACAAGCTGGCAACGTAGGCCTCGATTGTAGTACCCGCTGGGGGGACCTGAAGTGTGATCTGAGAGTTCTTCTGGATTGCTTTGACCATACTCTTCAGACTGGCAATGACGGCATCTGAATCTGCTTTGTCTCGGAGGTGGGGCGATGTGGTCACCTCCATATTCAGGCTAGCACTAATCGATACGACGCCTCGGGAAGTAGATCCGCGCCCGAGGTAGTTGCTAAGGGTCATTGAGTGGGTGTCGTTAGCACCTGGACCTTCAACTCGGGCAGTCCACTGAAATTGACGATCAATTCCATCAGTGCCCTTGATGACTTCCCAAGCAACAGGACCGATGTTAGGCGCTGACTGGGTAAGGATACCAGCGCGCTTATTGAGATAGGCATCCTTGTCAGCCTTGATGGGGTTGTCCCAGGCCTGATAAAAGTCGTAGAAAGAGACATCGTTGTGTTGAATGACAAGATCGGTGTTGACGTGGTCGTGCAAGTTCTTCCCGACGGGCAAGTTGATCCATTGGGCTTCGGGAATGAAAGTTCGGCCGTCTTGAATACTGCCCTTGACGATATTAAGCTGATCCTTAGGTCCGATACCGCTGCGGAGTAGGAGCTTAGAAGAACCGAAAGTACCAGCCGAGAGAATGACGCGTCCACCGGCATTGAGGGTGACGTTACCGCAGTATCCACCGGGTCCTCCTTCGAGCTCGACACCGGTTGCCTTGCCGCCAGTTCGGATGACACGCTTGACAGCTGTGTTGGTCCACAGCTTGAAATTCGATCGCGCGCGCGCTGTGACAAGATATGTGGTAAGAGGTCCCTGTCGCTGTCCATTCTCATACATGTAGGGTGTCTTGCTGTACGTCCGATGCTTCTCGTTTGGCTTGTCGTTAGCCTTGACGTTGGTCCAACCGTCTGCGCCAAGCGCTCCGGCCAGAACATTGAATCCCTCTTGTCTGTAAAGCTTTCCATCTGAAGACGGTGTATCTGTACCGACGATACGTTGGAAGGTGCGAGCAACAGCAGCAGTCATGTCGTTAGCCTTCCAGCCATTAGGGAAGCTAGAGTCCCAGTCAACGTTGTTCGGCTTCCACCAAAGCGCGGCGTTGACTGCAGCTCCGCCGCCAAGAACGCATCCAGCAATCTGGTCAGTGTCGGTACAAGTAACACCTGCGGGGGATTGCCAGATCTGGTTACAAAGCCCTGGCACGTCGAAGCGAGTAAGACCCGTACCCTTGAGCCAATCAGGACCCATTGTGCCGCCGAAACGACCAAGGGACGGCGGCCCCTTCTCGATAAGGAGAACCTTCTTGCCGGCCTCAGATAGCTTGTCAGCTACGGGGATGCCGCCAGCACCGCCTCCAACCACGATGTAGTCGTACGAGCCGGTGGGGGCAGCAGTCCCCACGCAAGCTGTTGGAACAGCAGAAGTAGGCTTGACAGTTGAAGTGGTAGTTCCACCACCTCCCTCAACATCAGGTAGCTTGATCCATTCGGAATACTTCGCATTCCTAGCCGGATCAGACGGTAGTGTGAAGATTGACTGACCGCTGTCGTGCTGAATAATCTCTTTCGGGTTCCAGCTTTTACTGTGCTGGACCCACGCCATGATTTGGACAGGTAAGGTGCCTGGCAGCTGGTTCTCCTCCACGCCGTTTTGGTTCCAAACCCAACATCTCTGGCAGCGGTATACGAGCTCAAAATAGGTATCAGTGATTGTGATGCTCAGTTTAGTCAACTTTGCGTCTCCATTGTATGGCCCAGGCACATAGCCGCTTTGGAAGAAGTCAGTAGGGCACTGGCATTTCCAAAGTCGCTCAACTTACGTCGAATAGAGAAAGTCGGTCTTGATAGATGTACCTTCTACCCACGCAACAAGAAGTAGCTTGTTGTTCATGGACTGACCATGGCTGATTCCGGAATATCCTTGCTTGTTAGGCCGCAAGGCACCTTTCTTGTTCATATCAGTATCCAGGAAATCACAGTAGATGTTTCACTTACGAGGTAGCCAATGTATTCATCAGCAGATTCCCCCTGTGTTCCGGGTAAGGCCATACCCCACTCGAGACCACCATAAGTCTGGTCTGTAGTGATTGTTTGCTTGAAGAACGTTATGCCAGTTTTAGCATGAGTATAAGCCGCCTGTTGAGCGTGCGCAGAGGACACGAAGAGAGATGACAGCAGCGATGCCGCCTTGAAGAATGTAGTGACTTTCATCGTGAAGAAACGCCCAGCGAATGGCAAGAAATCAGCCAATCGAAGTTGCCAGCAGACTTGTGAGCGAGCTTGGAGTTTCGAAACAGAAGGTACACTGAGGTCTTATACACAGTCAACATGCACAGGCTTGATCGTTGTATCCACGGAGCATACCCGCAGAAGCATGCTTAGCCAAGAGTAACCATTCCCGCGAAGCGCCATACGTAAGACAGGTCCATGCCAGGTACGGCTTCTGCAGTGACCTGCATGCTTTGAGAACGATGTGCTCCAAACTCAACGGCCTGATGATCATTCGCAGGTGGGTCATTGGACGATGCAGCGTCAAAAGACCCGGCCAGAAATTCGAGGCTGTTGTTTAATCTGGAAGCGCAATGACCACGAGGTACCTTGATTGATATAAATTGATGAAATGCGGGATGCAAGGCCCATCTGCCGGCGTCACTGTCAGCAAAGGTGAGTCTAAACCAAAAAGAGTTGCCCCAGACTCGCTTACCTTTCCCGAGTGGGACTGTCAGTGGCGTTTTGTACTCCCGCGCCGACTGTCCAAGATGTTCTCAAACACATCTGCTGCATGCCGATATCCTTGGGAATTTCCCACACCCGCCATGCGCCACATTGGCTGGCACTTAGGGCATCGCGCCGGCCCCAGTCCCGGCTGTTTGATCCATACGGCTAACCCAACGAGACAATGGCTCGCTCGCCGATCATCTGCTTTTGGCTCGAAACATACCTCTTGTCATTAGACAGCAATATAATATATTGTGTTTTCTTTCGCTTCCAATCTTTCCAACCTGTCTCGGGCTTATCTTGGTCCTGCAATTATCCAACGACTTAACCTCAACCGCCGGTATTAACCGCCCCAGATGTGCCTTGCAGACCGTACACAGCGAAGCGATTTCCAATTCTAGTTCTGTGGTCATCGATCAATCTATGCCTACTTGGTCTGGATCGCTTGTGATGTTGCACATGACACCAGGCGATCCTTCGCCACGTCGAAATACTGCTTGCCTCAAAGACGACCGCTTGGACTCTACTGTGGCGCACTCTATTGGGGATGTGATCGGTCTACAGCACACTTACGGATCCGTAGCGAGCCCCTTTTGTCTTCCGAGTTCCTTTCCAGATCTTGCCCCGACTGTCTAACAGCCATGCTACTCTCGATGCTGTAGTATACAAGAGCCTGGCTGCGTGAGGCGGCCACGGCGAACACCAGGATAGATTGTATAATATGAGTGTTTATTGACAGCGTAGTCAGGCGACTACATACTGAATTTGTTTATGCAGTTTTGCCTTCCCGGCCAGGGTAGCGACTACCGACAGCTCCGTACCCAAAACGGCGATCTCGAATGTGAGGTATGAGTATAGCCACATAGGACCCGGTGCCAAAACAGCCTGGAGAATACTCATCTTTTGCCACAACACAATGAGATACTCAGTACTTGTGGGCTCCTTACTTACTAGCGTTTCTGCGCACACAATCTTTACTCAGCTCCACGTCAACGGAGTCGGACAAGGACACACCAAGGGTGTCCGCGTACCGGTAGAGCCCATGAACAACCACTTGCAACAACGCGCTGACAGTTATGTAGACCTACGATGGCCCAATCACCGACGTAACTTCCAACGACATGATCTGCAACGGAGGGTGAATCGACCCCGATCCTGGCCCCTTCGCACTCTCCAGCTAACTTCCTCCAAAGCCCTAACCCGCTAAACCAGCCACTCCCCAAAGACATCATCCAAGTCAAAGCCGGCGATAAGCTCAAGACAGAATGGCATCACACGCTCGACTCAACCCCAGAGACCGACAAATCCGATCCTATTGACCCCGGCCACCTAGGACCCATCATGATCTACCTCGCCAAAGTCGACAGTGCTTTGACGACCACCGTTACAGGACTCAAGTGGTTCAAGATCTACGAGGACGGAATGGACGCAAAGGGCGAGTGGGCTGTGACGCGTCTTTACAACAACAAGGGTAAGATGGAGTTTACCCTGCCGAAGTGCATCCAGAATGGACAGTGAGTTCTCCCGTCTCCCAATGTGTGCTATGCTGATATGAGTAGGTATCTGCTTCGTGCTGAGATTATCGCGCTGCATGCTGCAGGCAGCTACCCCGGCGCCCAAATGTATATGGAGTGTGCGCAGATTAACGTCACGGGAGGTGGAACGGCGACGCCGTCGACGGTTAGCTTCCCGGGTGCGTATAAGGGGACTGATCCAGGAATCAAGTTCAACCTCTACTGGCCGGTGCCGACGAGCTACGAGATTCCAGGACCAAGGCCGTTCACCTGCTGAGAAGGATGATGGTCGTGGGGACGGTAGAGTGGTAGTGGAGAGAAGAAGTCAAGGAGTCGCAGAAGACACGGCATAGCAGCAAAGAATGAATCCATATCCTCCTATCATACCTTGTGACGCCAAACTCCACGCTCCCAAATCAATCAAACTCTTCCTCACGTGCACATTCATTTCCCCACGTTCAAACCCCCAAACACCCTGTCCAGCTCCTCCGCCTCCCTCGACTGCGCGGGCGCACCACCCTGCCCTCTCAGCGGCGTCTGCGCGCTATCATCCAGAAGTCCCTGCTCCTGTGCCTTCAGTCCTTCGTCCACATTCTCCGGCTTGAGGATATGAACCCCACTGTCCAGCCAACCCGGCGCGACCCTCCTCTTCTCCGCCAGATCCTCCGCCACTCTACGCTTCTTGTACTTGTCCAGTATCTGGCGTGCGTCGGCTTCGAGCTTCGCGAGGTGGTCTTGCAGCGCTGTGCAGCTGCGCAGGATCTGGTCGGGGTGCGCTGTCTGCCCGCTGGCGGACTGGACGTACTGTGGCGGTTCGTTGGGGTTGGATTGGTTGGATTGAAGGATTGAGGGTGGGAGAGTCGACGGGAGTGTAACGTAAGAGTATGGAAGTGGCACGCTGTGCGGAAGTGAGAGGAATGGTGAGACTGTCAGAGGCACCTGTGCCAGAAGTGGGTGCGGGTCTGCTTTACGTTCAGCAGAGGTCGTTGAGGGGAGTCACTGGGCGGCTCACGTTCGTCATGCATATCGATTATTCGTGCGCGTCCCGTCGTAAGCTTTGGAGGTGGTAGTGACGTTGCGGGTGGTTGTTGCTAGTGCGGGATGATGCGTGGTGGGGAAGATGGAGCTGTGGAGCTCTGATGCAGGTACCGGGATTGGCACGCGGCTGCACGTGAAAGACGGCACGTGTACCTGGAGTGTGATACTACGATTGAGCATCATTTCGTTGAAGGGCATCACGGAAGCTCCAGTAGTGGTCGTCAATTATTAGAGCGTGGAGCGGCAGTGCGAACAGCCGCACCAAGCCAGATTAATCTACCAACAGATAGCTATAACGTGTAACATGTCACTCGAGCCCCCCAACCCCAGTACACGTTTCGAAATCCGCAACCCGGTCGCGAAGTGGCATTACAAACATATGAAATTCGAAATAAAGTGGGGAATCTCGAAGGAAGAATATAGAAGTCGACGCCTCGGTGCACAGCAACCGTTGCTGTTGCACAAACACCATGCGAAATGCTTAGCGACGGCCGTGCGAGCGGTTGATGCTGCCCTGCATAGAGTCGACTTCGGTCTCAAGACGCTTGATTTCGGCGTGGCTGGCCTCGAGATCCTTGTTGAGACGGTCGCGCTCTGCGATGAGCTTCTGCTCCCACTGCCTGAACCGCTGCTCCTCGACCTTGACTTGCTCGGTGAAGCGCTTGCGAAGAGCCTCCTCCTCCTCCTTGAATTTGGGGTTGTCGAGCTTCCTTGGGCGGGCCTCGCCAAACTTCCGTGTCTCCATCTGCTGTGCACGGTATGCCTCGTAGTGGTTCTCTTCGGTGGTGTGGATGAGGTCGAGCATGTGGGTGCGGATGAGGATTGCGCGGAGCTTCTTGAAGTCGCAATGCTCCTCGTTCTCGACTTCAGCGACACCCCATGCGTACTGGCGACCCTTGACGGTGCGGCCATCGTTGGTCTGAACATCCTTCTCGGAGCCAATGACGGAGAAAGGCATGGCATCGATCAAGCCATGTGCATGCGCCATAGCGGCAGCATCGTCGTCTTCGAGCGGCGGCTGGTAGAATTTGATGCCCTGAGCTTCAAGCACCTGGCGAACCTGCACAATGTCAGCAACGTCTATCATTTTGTGTGGCCATTCCACCTACCCTGGTCTTGAACTTGAACAGGTCCGTAGGGCTCAGAGTGTCGGCCTTGGCAACCACGGGGATCAGGTTGACGCGTGTGCACAACTTCTTCATGACCTCGATATCGAGGGGCTTCAAAGTGTGGCCGGTAGGACGAATGAAGTACAAGCAGGCGTGTACACGAAGGTCGATCTTCTCCTTGCGCTGGGGCTGCTGCTCCTGCAGCATGTAGGACTCGTGCTGGTCGTCGAGGAACTCGATAATGGGCTGCCACGAATCGCGGTTGTTGACGTAGTCGCCGAAGCCAGGTGTGTCAATAACAGTGAGACGGACTGCAGTTGTTAGCCAGGGGCTCGCTCCTATCCATGTCGCCATACGGACCCTTGAAGAACTTCTCCTCGAGCTCGGCCTTGGTGATTTCAATCTCGACGGTCTTGTCCATTTGCTTGTGGTGTCGTCGCTTGTGGTCGGCATAGTTCTTGATGGTTGTGGAGAAGAGGGTGTTGATGAAGGTTGTCTTTCCGAGACCGGACTCGCCAGCAACCTGCACTCGTAAGCACTGATGTGTATGGGACTCTGAAATATGCTCACCATGATAGTGAAGGCAGCGCCACGCTTCGCGACAATCTTGTGCCTGTCCTTCGTTAGTCTGGCACGCTATGCGTGTCTTGAGAGGGGTCGTACCTCTGGTTGGGCAACTAGAGCAGAAGGTCAGCAGAGGTCCACAAGCATTGTAGAATGTGTTATACGCACGTTGGCAATGCCAATTGGGGAGGCTGACTCGGCCATCGTGGACTGTTGTGTTCTAGCTGTCGTGTGTACGGAAGTCTAGCGCGGCGTCAGTTGAGCTTCGTGGCGCCAAGGGTCCTTTTTGCGTGCAAAACTAACGTGGTCGGCTGCTAGATGAATGACTGGAGCTGGCACCGGCGTGAGAAGTGCGCGCTGCAGTGGTGAGGTGGAGAGTGCTGGGAGCGACGTGGTGGTAGGACAATTTGGCTGTCCCCTTTCTGCACCACGCCCATTCGGCAAGCACGGTCCCTGAACGGGGAAACCGCGCTACTGCGCGCTGGCGCTCTGTTAGGCTGAGCTTTGGCCGCGACTTCCAAAAAGTTTCGAGATGATGCTCTCGGACGCCCCGCCGTGACAAGTAGGCAATTCTGAGGTCAAAAGACTATTGAAGACCTCCACCATGAAGACTGACTTCCAGGTACGTTATGCGACAGCAATAGTCAAACTTGGGACTCCGCTAACATTTCCCCAGTTCTCTAATCTGCTTGGTACGGTCTACAGCAGAGGTAATTTGCTGTTCACACCAGATGGAACATGTCTGCTGTCGCCTGTCGGCAACAGGGTGACAATCTTCGACCTTGTCAAGTAGGATTTGATCGGAACTTACCCAGTTATAAGTACTGACAGTTCTAGCTCCAAATCATACACCCTTCCTTTCGCGCACCGAACGAACATTGCCCGTCTGGCACTGAACCCCCGTGGCAACCTGCTCCTCTCCGTCGACGAGAACGGTCGCGCAATCTTAACAAACATACCTCGCCGAGTCGTCCTGTATCACTTTTCGCTCCGCGGTGAAGTCACCGCTCTCGCTTTTTCGCCGTGCGGTCGGCACTTCGCAGTCGGCATTGGCAGGCAGATTGAAGTATGGCACACGCCATCGACACCAGACGTAGCGGATGGCGATCTAGAGTTCGCGCCCTTTGTGCGACACAAAATTTACACAGGGCACTATGATGCTGTCCAGAGTATCGAATGGTCGAGCGACTCAAGGTTTTTCCTCAGCGCGTCGAAGGACCTGACAGCACGGATATGGAGCGTCGACGAAGAGGAGGGTTCTGCACAAACTACGCTCGGAGGCCACAGGCAAGCCATTGTGGGTGCATGGTTTTCGAAAGATCAAGAGACCATTTACACGGTCAGCAAGGATGGAGCCCTGTTCATGTGGAAGTACATGCTTCGGTACGACGCGCCGGACGACGCCGATGAGGAAGACGACGACAATTTACAGTGGGGCATCGCCGAGCGACATTTCTTCAACCAGAACAATGCACACGTTACGTGCGCTGGCTTCCACCCCGAATCGAAACTGCTCGTTACAGGCTTTTCGAACGGTACCTTCTTCATCCACGAACTTCCTGAGTTCGCTCAGATCCAGAGCTTGAGCATTTCACAAAATGACATTGATTATGTCGCCATTAACAAGACGGGAGAGTGGCTCGCGTTTGGAGCTTCGAAGCTAGGACAGTTGCTTGTTTGGGAGTGGCAGTCAGAGTCGTACGTTCTGAAGCAGCAGGGACACTTCGACTCGATGAATACGATCGCATATTCTCCCGAAGGGCAGCGCATTATCACAGCGGCCGACGATGGCAAGATCAAAGTGTGGGATGTCAACACTGGCTTTTGCGTTGTGACATTTACAGAGCATATGGGTGGCGTAACAGCGTGCGAATTTGCAAAGAGGGGCAACGTGCTATTCACAGCAAGTCTCGATGGATCAGTAAGAGCTTGGGATCTGATAAGGTATCGCAATTTTCGCACATTTACAGCACCGTCGAGACTGTCGTTCTCGTCACTAGCGGTCGACCCAAGCGGCGAAGTCATTTGTGCAGGCTCGGTCGACACCTCCGACATTCATATTTGGTCTGTGCAGACTGGGCAACTTCTCGACACACTTTCTGGCCATGAAGGGCCGGTGTCGACACTAGCATTCTCGCCAGATGCATCGACCCTCGTTAGTGGAAGTTGGGATAAGACAGTCCGTGTCTGGAACATCTTCGCCCGTACACAGACCAGCGAACCGCTGCAGTTGATGGCGGATGTCCTTTCTGTCGCCTTCCGCCCCGACTCGAAGCAAATAGCTGTCACCACCCTAGACGGCCAACTGACCTTCTGGAACGTTTCTGATGCAGCACAAGAAAATGGCGTTGACGCTCGTCGCGATGTATCTGGAGGTCGCAAGATGTCAGATCGTCGCACAGCAGCCAATGTTGCTGGCACCAAATCGTTCACAACAGTCAGGTACAGCGCAGATGGGTCCTGCGTTCTTGCAGGAGGTAACAGCAAGTACATCTGTCTGTACGATGTGCAGTCTGGTGTCTTGTTGAAGAAATATACCGTCTCTGTCAACCTTTCCCTAGATGGCACACAAGAGTTCCTGAACAGCAAGCTGCTGACAGATGCAGGGCCGCAGGGCCTCATTGACGAGACTGGTGAGGCTTCAGATCTCGAAGATCGCCGCGACACAACACTTCCTGGCGCGCAGAAGGGCGTCGGTGCAAGAAGAACGCGACCCGAAGTCAGAGTACCTGCCGTGGCGTTCTCGCCGACCGGACGCGCGTTTTGCGCTGCTTCGACTGAGGGACTCCTCATCTACTCGCTTGACAACGTATTTCAGTTCGACCCCTTCGACCTCGACATCAGCGTGACCCCTTCCACAACTCTCGAGACCCTTTCGCAACGAGAATATCTGAAAGCACTTGTCATGGCTTTCCGTCTCAACGAGCGCAATCTCATTCGCCGCGTATACGAAGCAACACCGGTAGAAGACGTCCCTCTTGTTGTCAAGGAACTACCTCCAGTCTATCTTGGACGATTGTTACGCTTCGTTGCCGTGCAGGCCGACGAATCACCCCATCTTGAGTTCAACCTGGTCTGGATAGAATCCCTTCTTAGTAAACACGGAAGGTGGATGAAGGACAACAAGGGTGGACTTGAAGCAGAATTACGCAGTGTAGAGAAAGCCGTCAGGCGGATACAGACGGAACTTGCGAAAATGGCAGATGAGAACATCTACAGGATAGAGTACTTACTTGCGCAGCCAGTTGAGCAGGCTGAGAAGACAAGAGGCTTTGACTTTGAGGTCAAATCGATAGGTAACGGCGTCGTCGACGAGGATATGGTTGATGGCAATGACGGGGATGACGATGAAGGGTGGGAAGGCTTTGAATAAATGTGTTAATTAGGGCAAAGAATCCGCAAAGACGGAAATTTGTTATTCATCAACTCAACATCGCGCTTGCTCTCACTGTTCTAGCTAAATGCGCGCCTTCAGGGCTTCTTTGTAAGGCTGACCTCACAATCCCCAAAACACGCTAGCTAGCGCAACCCCACCCGCCTTCAGCCATCCTACGTCAGCCAACATTCTCTCTGTACCCGAATCAGAGCACCATTTCAGTCAGCTGCCACAGCCAAAGACAGATTACTACAAAACAGCAGTGCATCAATGTCTTCCCAATGCTCTATCGTCTCCCAGCCAGATGCGTCCTCGGCCAACGTGACTTCGCTCTTGTATGAACGCTACCAAGATGCGCCAAAAGACGACTGGGATCGACTCTTCAAGTGCTGGGGTATTTCCGACTGCGGAGATTGTCACCGCAGTAACGGGTCTTGTGGATGGTGTCCGATTGTAAGTCGCTTTTGTTTGTTGTTCCACTTACCTTGGAGTCTGTTTGCCTGACCCGTTGAGCTCTGAGATACGTCCGATGAGACAAGATGACGTCCAGAACCTTCATCCGGCTCACAATACTATAGTCCTCAACGTGTCTCCCTTTGCCCAGAGACCGCCTTTCCAGAGCCTTCCCGCTCCTGACGCCAGTTCGATACAAAGGCATCTGCGCTTACGGCTCTGAGCGGTTTGAGCTGAGAACTGGTGGTCTTGGTTGCCAGGTCTCAACGATTACATTCTTGACCGCCGTTGTCACCATCTTCGCAACTATCTTTGGACTTCTGTTCATCTACGGTCTGGTGATCGTTAGTAAATGGATGTACCTCTTTGTTAGTGGTAGCAACAACGGTTGGGTACAGTATGAAGACGGCACTGGAGAGATTTGGGTTAGAAAGGAGAGCTGGGGCAAGTGGTGGAGGAGGATCACTGGACAGCAGAAAGAGTTCGAGGTAGAAGAGGTGGATGACGGTACTCACGAGAGAGGCTGGAACTGGTGGAGGGCTGCGAAGAGAACTGTCAATGCGTCCGCCAACGAAGGACAGGTACGATTGGAGTGATCTGGCACGGTCCGCGTATGCTGCTGCATATCACGTTGAGGCTACCTTCACTTACACACCGCCACTGATGGCGTCATTGCCCGCAGCACGCCCGCGTCTTACTGGGTCAGGCGCACCTTTTTGGGCTATTTCAGGCGCTTTTGTTATTTCTCTCACCTTGCCCTCAAACGCGGTTAGGTCTGAGCTTCGCTCTAGCACATATAAACACTACTTGTCTCTCCGTCACTGCGCCTTTGCTCCTCCACCTCACTCACAACACAACAACCGGAATTCTATTCCACCACAAGTTCATGAAGTCTACGAACGCAACCATGCCACTGTCACCAGGCAGCCCTCCATCAGATGATTCCTCGACAATCTTCACCGGAACACCTTCACTCAGCGTTAGCTATACCTCGAAAGGTGCGCATGGTCCCTAACATTGGCGAATGTATGGTGCTTACGTGACTAGATGATCAAGAGCGCCGAGCTACCGCACACCATGGCTGGGGATTTGGAGCCTCCACTCCATCAATCAGCATAGGTGGTCGCACAACTAACGCAAACCCATTTGGGGCCTCTCCTCCTTTACGAAGCACCACAAATGGTCGCAAGAAGAACAAGTGGAGCACAGTGAAGCTTGTCACTGATGAAAAGAAGGTGACAGACGCGCCGACGCGTGCTGACACACACGTCCGCAAGGCTCATGCGTTCACGTTTGGACCTTCGCCGGCACCGCAGCATGCGCCTCTGCCATCCCGCGAGAAAGACATGTTCGTTTTACCACGGCTCAGTTGCACATGTACTGACTCAGCTTCAGACCCTTCGCTTTTGCTCGAGACCCAATCGATTCCGAACCTGCCTACTCGAAGCTACTTCGCACCGCTCTTATTGACAGGTGTCTAGAGTGGAATCGCAAGTCAAAAATTATTCACAACGATGTTGGATCAGAATCAAACGATTGTGTTCGACATTTGTGCAGCTCTCCACAGGTTTATAACGGCGGTGCCGGTGCATCTACCACTCATGACCACAACGTTCATTTGCCTTTACATGTACAGCAGAAGATCGATGCTTCCTCAGGCCCGCCGCCTGTCTTTACCACAAACACACCGATTGTTACTTCGGAGCGAAAGGAACTGGATGGCAAGCTTGCTTGCCTTTCTGAATCGTGAGTAAATGCAACATCCTACCTGCTGCCAGCGTATTGACTTCACGAAGACGTAGCCACGCTTACGGTGATTGGAACAATGCGAGTGGTGTAGCTGCTTCCACGATCTTCGAACCCGAACTCAATAGTCATTATGACGAGCGACAGGTGTTGCAGGACTCCGGCGACCGTTGCACAGACGGGGAGCCTAAGGCATTTCAATGTCGCCACTGCGATGCTACCTTCAGCACACGCTCAGCAGCCTACTGTCCTGGATGCGGACAGTCCTCCGGACTCCATTCGCATCGCACCGCTGATGGTGACACTGCAGAGTCCACACTGCGTGCAACTCTCCAGTCTACGATCGAAGAGAAGCAGGCGGTCGATTTTTTGACACTGCCTAAGACACCTCATATTTCCAAGGCCGACGATTCAGTCATGACCCTTGAACTCGCGTTGTCTGTTCTCGGCCTTACGCGATATATTTCTGTCGACTCTGCCACATTGACAAAGGCACTCTACGACCGTCTTGATAAGACGCAAGCGCCTGAGGGCCGTGCCAAGCTTGTCAATGCTTTCGCTGCCGTTGTCCATCACCTGGATGGGAACTGTAAATTACGCCTGCGCTGGACATCTAGTTATGATCAGGATCTACACGACAGTGTTTTCGGTTTTCATGGTAACTGGTCCACTGTCGCTAAGCTCTTTCGTACCAGCGAGGAAGATTGCCGACAGCGCTGGGAACAGATCGAGCCGACATCTTGTGCTTTCAACCAGGCTCAGCAGAATGCCAGCGACGTTGTGGATCCCGCAGATGGAGCTGACTCCTGGACAGTGGAGCAAGTCCAGACGTTGCCAGAGTCTGAGCGCAACTCATGGGCCTGCATTGCAGAAATCCTGGCGAAAGAACCCTCTTACTGCAAACAGCAATCCAAGGAGCTCAAGCCGAACAACTGGAAGCCGATCCAGAAGGGCTCGAAGACCACTGCTCGCAAGGGCAAGACTGAGAAGAACACAATGGTTCCTTCTGTGGCCAACGAAAAGCTCGACGATGTCCCGGTCTACACTCCCAATGCCGGTGGACGGGACGATGCTTCCATGTTGGCGTCTCGCTCCGATGTCACCAATAGATACATCGACGCCAACCGTGGTTGTACGGACTTTACGGGAGGTGATAACGCGAACAACGGCGGCTGGGGTGCTGGCTGCGATGGTGGGAAGGACTTCTGGGGTGCTCACAGCGGCGACACCGACAACACTGGCTCCCAAGCTAGCGACAATGTCTGGGGCTCTTACATTCCCACTTGTCATGCTTGTGGACACGAGGCACATTCTCCCCAGTGTTGCTCGAACTACTGTCCTGGCTGCGGCGCGACGAAGAACGCGTTCCCTTACGATGGATGCGGTCAGCCGTCTTACCACACTGCCGCCTACAGGCCTTGTGTTGTCACCTACTGGGCCACCATCGAGTCCGGAGGAAAGGACATCCGTATTCCTATTGATAGCAAGTACGTCTCGGGTCCTGAGAAGGCAATTGTCACCGAGAACATGCCCAAGGTCTGGAAGTGGATCCACGACAAGGGACTGGGAAACAAGGTCGGTCTGCAAGATGCCTTTGACTTAGCTCGGTCCATCAGTGAAGAGATCGACGATGAGGTAGTTGAGAAGGCGGACGAGGGTCCCGCTTGGCCATACGGCTGGGGCTTGGAGTAAATGGCGTTGAGTATGACACTTGACATTGATTTGGCATTGGAAGTGCGGTGGTGATCCGCTTTGCAAAGACGGCATGCACCACAATATGTGCTCGGTACATTGGGGCACTTACACAACAGTTCAAAAGAGCTCGATCATATGAGCTGAAAAGTTTCTTTGGAACTTAATGACTCACAACAATACCATGACGATCCATCAGGACCATCTGTCCTTTTGCCATTACTGACGCTATTGTACCAGACCGTGACGTGAAATTGACACCTGTGTTCTTCTTCATATCTCACAACCTCTAACGTTCCATTCCCTAACCATCATCTTCAGTCGGCCTCCTCTGCTTAAGACATATCGCGGAACCCTCTTTCTTCAATTCATTTAGAGCAGCCCCTTCCTGGCCAAGTCCACCTTCTTCGCAAGCTCACCGTCCTTCCACCCACCCTTGCTCCCACAGATGGCTATGCCGTCGCCCAGTTCGACTTTATCTTCGGTGGCCTCCCATGCGCAGGGGCAGTGGTGCGGGAAGTGGACGCAGGAGAGTGTGCCGGGGCAGAGGTAGTGCGAGCATTGCGCTGTGATGTGTTAGCAAAGATTCACAGAATGCACTTCCTCCAACGAATACTAGAGCTGCGAAGTTGGTTTGGGAGAGTGTGGTAGCATACCATTTTCGTACTGCGCCTGGTACCATGAGCTGTCGCTTCGAACGTTTGCTTGCTGTTGTTGCTGCTGGCCTCCGTTGCCGAACATCTGGTCGAAAAACCCGAATTGCGCTGTTGCTGTGAGGGTCCAGAGACTGAAAAGAAGAACGATCTTGAACATGCTTGCTGTGTCTGATATATTGTGCAGTGAGTATACAAGGTGCGAGGTTTCCAAGAAAGTGACGACGTGGTGGTGTTGCTGATGTGGAGCTTAGCAGCCCTCACATCTGATTGGCCACACTGCAGCGCGGAAAGTGCAGGGATGTCCAGCCAAGACGCGAGCCCTCGGTGGTCCGCAAAAATTCCATCTGGAAAATCGCAAAGTTCTAGCTCACCACCCGCCCAACGCCCAACACCCGTGCCAATCCACCGTCGTCGCTCATAAATACCGCCGCCATGCATCTTATGTACATCGTCGACCCTACGGATGCGTCCAAGCGCATCTACACTCTCCAGAAGGTCATCGATGGAAAGGTCTCCAAGAGCGCTCACCCAGCTCGCTTCTCGCCCGACGACAAGTACAGCAGGCACCGCGTTACCATCAAGAAGCGCTATGGACTTCTGTTGACACAGCAGAGTAAGTCTCACCAGTTCGATGGAGGCGGACGAAGTGGAGTGGGGAGGGAAGATTGGAGATGGCACACGAGCTAGCTCTCAGACCAAAATTGGGGAAATTGAAAGGACTTTGCGCTGACAATTGAACAGAGAACAAGGTCGCCGAGCGTTCTTAAGGGATACCACTGTACATCAAGATTGCGAATGAGCCATTCCAGCCACGGGAACGAATTGATTCAAGAGGAGAAATGCGCAACACTTCAGGGACGCGATCTTTCGCTGTTGGGAAGACTACAATGTAGACAAAAGGCACGGCAAGGCGTTACACGGCGTACGGGCAGGACTGCAGTCAGCATGATCAGACGAGCACGAGCCCAGGGTTTTCGACGATGCATCAATACCAATTTCACACTTCAAACTGCATGCACTCACGACCCATCTTCTCGTCACAACTCAAACCTCCTGCTTCTCTCCCATCCTTTCTCCTCCCACCTTCTCATCCCGCAATTCCTCCAGATCTCCCTCTCGCTCCCTCCTCTCAACCCACGCAACCCCCCACCCCAGAATCTCCATAGACATAATAACATCCATACCAATCACCTGCACCGACCCCACCAACTCTCCAATCAGCCCCCATCCATCTGCTCTCACCACGACCGCACTCCACGCCACCATCGCCCACAGCAGCGCATCCACGCCCGAACCCCGGATCAAGCGCCTCCCCATCCTGACATCCCGGTTTCGCTCCACCAGCTTGAACGAGCAGAAGCTGAAGAAACACAGCTCGATCACTTTCGCGACGGTGATTAGGACGCGGCTGAAGCGCTGGGGTTGTGTCCGGCAATCGTGCATCTGCAGGACGAAGTGGGCTGATTGGAGGCAGATGATTAGAGTTAGGGCCGTGCGGCGGACGAGTTTGTGGGCGGTGGAGGGGGGCATGTTTGTAGGTGCTGTAGGTTTTCGGCCGTTGGGATTGTGTTGTAAGGTTCCAGGCCTTGGGTTTTGGGTTTTAAGGGCTGTTGTCGTGGGCGCTGCTGAGATGGTTGTGGGGATGCGATTGTGGGTGGGTGACGCAAGGCGGGAGGGAGGGGTGGTCAGCCTGATCAGCACTTGGACTCGGTTACCCGCTGGGTTGACGAATAGTGTGCGATGAATGTGTTGCGTGTTCACGGTGTTTCTTGCCTTGCAAATGCGATGTCCTGTTGGTCTAGCGGCTCTAGCTTCACCTGTTCAAACTCAGATCTACTATATACTTGATCCGACGATGGAGACGTGGACAGACCATCTGCATACGCGTGTCTAATTCGGTGTCTAGGTTGGACCAGCTCCTTCCTCAACTCCTCCTTGAGTATCCTAATGTTGAGACAATCAATAAGTAGAGACAAGGTACCTTGTCATGAACGTTGCATGAGAAGTGTGCGCAGTCGCAAAGATGGTTGAAGATACACAGGACAGAGGCCATGGTCTTCAATACGTACCGACGAAGATAATCGCGCGTCGAGCAGCGCATTTCTGTCAATTACAGCAGAGTTATCTGAAGGCTCTTAGTGCCAGGCCGTTGCTAGACGGAGCGATGTTCATTGTATTCCATTACGCTGGCGACAGGGCTTTGCTACGTCTCCCTGGCGTGTTGTAAAGGATGAGCACCTTCCAAATTGGCGGTATTTATGTACACGGCTCCAGACAGGTGCTGAATATCTGGCCTGGCTAGCACATTCACGCTCGATGGCTTTTGCTTGCCTGCTGCTGATCTTAGGCACACTGCACTTCCGCCAGGATTATGGTTCGACCCTAGCTGACGTCCTCAAGCAGTTGGCTACGTAAGCACGCCATAACTTCTTGCTGGACGCAGGGCGTTACACAAACCATTGCACCTGGCGAAGATCGACCACAATGAAAGAGGCGTCGCATTGCTAAGCAGCGACCATCATCCGCGGCCGGAGCAAGCCTTACATCATGTCAACGTCCAAGGACAGTATTACACAACGTACCTTACGTCCTCCATACAACGGCCTGGCAGGATTGAAGGTTGTAAGGAACGCGACCGCTCAATGATAGAGGTGTAGATGAACTCCGGCGAGAAGTCCGAAACTGTGGGGAACCCCATCTTCGCAGGTCCGACTCCACAAAAAATCGACAATTCATCCCGAGTTCCGCTGTAAATGCACCAAAGGCTGGAGTTTGAAGCTTTGAACTACATTATTTCGAGCTAGTCTCCGCGGCCGGCGCGCTTGTGGGTGTAAGGTTGGAGAACTCATTGTTTTTCGGGAAGTATGCCGATCTTTTTCACTTCTACTGTGACTTTTCTGCTGGAGCTTGTACACGATACTTCATACACTCTTTGGACGCCGTCGATGGGAAAGAGCTAGGGGACTGGCACTGCCGAGATAACCAACATGACAGCCCATGATATCGAGAAGGGCATACATGATGACGACACAGCCAATCGCGAAGTCAGCAACACCAACAACAACCTCTACGCACCTAGCCACACATCCTCGGAGCACGAAACAGAGGAAGAAGAGATCTCACGTATCCCCACACAAGCATCTCATGTCTCCCGCACCGCCAAGTCAAAGAGCGCCCTCACCAACCTCGCCAAGACGATCACCGCCCGCAGCAATGCCTCCGTCATCGACCCCGGCCCACCTCCGGACGGCGGCCTGGCAGCCTGGACGCAATCCTTCATGGGCCACTTTGTCGTCTTCAATACCTGGGGTCTCATCGCCACCTTTGGTGTCTTCCAGTCGTACTACACGCAAGAGCTCGGCCTTGAGCCCAGCGCCGTGTCCTGGATCGGGTCGATGCAGATGCTAGGCCACTTCTCGCTCGGCATGTTCAGCGGCCGACTGTTCGACGCGGGATACTTCCACTGGGTCGTGATTCCGGGCATGCTGCTCGCGGCGCTGGGCACCATGATGACCAGTCTGTGTACTGCGTACTGGCAGTTCTTCCTCGCTCAGGGCCTGATGACCGGGTTTGGGTGCGGGCTGCAGTTTGCGCCTACGATGAGCTTGGTCACGACGTATTTCAGCAAGAATCGCAGTGTTGCTGTTGCGATCATGGCGAGCGGCAGTGCGAGTGGCGGGCTGGTGTATCCAACGATCGCGCGGCAATTGATGCCGAGAATAGGATTTCCGTGGACTGTGAGGATCATGGGGTTCATGATGTTGGCAGTTGGCTCGTTGTATTGTTCGCTGCTCAAGCCGCGCCTACCACCGAGAAAGTCGGGGCCGGTGTTTGAATTCAGTGCGTTCAGAGAGCCGCCGTACAGCTTGTTCCTGATTGGTATCTTCTTGATTGGACTGGGTCAGTACTTTGCATTCTACTACATTTCGAGTTTTGCACTGGACATTCTGGGCGTGCCGTACGCAACAAGTGTCAACGTCTTGTTGGTTCTTAACGGCGTGGGTATTTTGGGCCGTTTGATCCCGTCTTATTTTGCTGACAAGTGGACGGGGCCGTACAATGTGTTGGTACCCTTTTGTTTTGCATCTTCAATCATCCTTTTCTTTTGGCCGTTGGTCCACAGTCAAGGTGGCCTCTACGCGTGGGCAGTCTGCTATGGCTTCTTTGTAGCAGGCTTTCAAGGTATCTTTCCGGCCGTCTTGACGACTTTGACGAAAGATATGAGCCAAGTGGGGACAAGGAACGGCATGGGTTTCGCGATCATGGGAGTCGGTACGCTTGTCGGCCCGCCGATTGCAGGTGCCTTGATTCAGAGTCATGGGGGTAGCTACGTTGCTGCACAAATGTTCGGAGGTGCGACTGTGCTAGTTGGAAGCTGTGTGTTGGTCATAGGAAGGGTAGCGATCACGGGACGGGTCCTCAAAGTAAGAGCTTAGATCTCAATCTAGCAAGATATGACAATCTAAATGCCCGATTCACTTCATACAGCAGAACCTCGCTCTCGTGCTATCGAAGATAGTGTGTCTAGGATCGATTTAACGCCCTCAGGCTATGCAATCTAGATAAACTGCCGCAATGCTACGATACAACGGCCTTTGCAATAGAAGCAACATCAGGTTGTATCTCCCACATCTCGACATGTGATCGGAATTGATACGAGTATCAGGTCCACTCACATATCCCGTGGTGTCCTTATGAGCACGTCAATCTGGCGAAGACAGTAGGCCATTTTCAGCACCACGCATTGCTTTCAGCGCACGATCCAGCTCAGCTTCCTTGACCATAACTGTACCGGCTCGAGCTGTGCTGAGGTAGCTCATTTCGACAGGCTCCTGAAAGCCCTCGGAAGTTTCTCCAAGCAGTCGCCCTGCGACACCACACACGATGCCTGTGCTTTCGGTCGGCAACTCGCGCAAGTCCAGCGTTATTGGCGTGAGATATTCGAATTTGGCGCCGAGCAAAACATCACGCGAAAAATTAGGAAGCAAGGCATGGTCGATGAGAAGAGACGCAGGCTCGCTATCAGCTAGTGTGAGGGATAAAAATTTCGGATACGGAGGTGAAATGAGACACTTCACCAGCCCAAGGTGTAGGGCGTCCTCGGCGGGGTTTCCAGATCCGTTGCTCTGACTGTCTCGACTGCTGCCACATTGCACCAGGCGGACTTTCGAATCGACAGTAGGGACAATGTTTCGGCGTTTCAGTGTGGCGAATGTTCGTGCCTGCAACTCTGAAACTGTTGCCGGGGGTGGTGTGCCGGGGGGCTGAACCTCGAAGGTTGGTACTGATGACTTGCGACTGTGGTGGTCGGGGTGGATGTACGACGACGTCTGGTCTTCAAAGCGAAGGCCCTTATCTTCTAGAGCCTGGATAACTTTGTTGCGATATCGTGATGGGACCAAGATATAGTCCGAGTAGTAGCTTGTGATGAAGAAGATCGAACTGGTGTTTGTCAGAATCGCTTTACGAAGTTACTGGCGTTATACCTACATTCCAGCCAAAGCGAGAGGTCCAGTCAACTCCAGAACGCGACGGTCTGCATCGAGGCCCTCACCGTCAATCTGCATAACAACAAAGTCTTCCGAGGTGATGCTAACTTCGCTTCGTGAAGCAGCGTCGAGAGTGTTGAGAACGGGGACAAAGAGTTCGTTCACAAGCCTCCGAGAGCAGACGACCGAACATTCAACGGGCGTCACTGAAATGTTGATGAAAGGTTGCTCGTCGCTCCACCCATCTGGAGGCTGGACGGAGCCGTCACTGTCATCAGGGCTGGTGTCAGTCGGTGAAGATGGCAACACTAATTGCAGGACCGACTGCAGGAAGCTATTGTAAAGATGCAGTGGAATGTGAAGGAGTGCGAGTCGGGTATCCTGGAACGACAACATGTTAGTGAATGGTCTAAGTGGAAGAGACAAGTTATGGTGTGGATATAAGACGTGCCGCGTGCATCCGTGCATACGACCCGTACTGCCGTCCCAGGCCGGTGTGATGCAGGGTGTATTCTAACGCAAGGTACACGGCATTAACGGAAGATAAGATACGCACCAAGAACTTGATACTTGCACTCATCAACGTCTGAGACGGATCCATGACGTGCGAGTGCACAGATAAGGCTAATCCACGGAGGCCAAATGGGTAGCGTGGTTGCGCGGTATGTGGGTACCTTTCGGATTGACAAGCGTAAGCTCGATACTGATGCCAAGGCTGAGGTACGACAGAAGAAGATGTACGACTAGATTTCTGGTACTCGACCTGCCTGTTGCAAAGCAATGTATGCTTCAAATGATGTATGATATATGAGGGGAATATGCAGTCTAACGCACAAACTGCTATCGGTTGATGTGTTCTTGTCCGACAGGCCAGTGAGAAGTGTCGTTTTTAAATCCGAAATGCATTCCAAAAGCTAGGTCGTAGGTGTCACTCAATAGTTGTGTGCAATGGGAGAACAATGACGGTGGTGGACGGGATCCTTGAGTCTTAACGCGTAGGATTAGACTGGTTTGAGAGCCAACAGCATGGGCGAGAGCAATGGGAGGTCCCGGCAGGGAAGCAGTCCGCTCGAGCCGCTGTCACTTGCTCGGTGTGCCGGTGTACACGAAGGCAGTGGTTGTGGTCCGGGCTGAGGTGCAGTTGCGACGTGGGAAGAGTCCCTCCTTTGTGATTGGTTGGAAGACTCCGAAGAGTTACAGCTCAATCTACCTTGCAGTTCGCGTCGAAGCGCAATGCGTCGGAGCGGGGCGTGGGGGCAGTTTTGAGCGTGAATAGGTTAGAGGCGGCTGATGGCTGGACCCGTGCCTGCGCGTACTGCGGTTGCTCGCGCTGAAGAAGCGCAGCGAAGGTCGATGCAGGATGGATGCCGAATGGAGCGACGAGCTAAAATGCAAAGTCGGGCGCCGATATGGGTGTGTCGGAGTTTAAATGATTCAGCACATTAGTGGAGCAAATCTTTCGTGAGTCCTCCGACATTGGTGACTCGAAGCCCGCGTACTACCGAGATTTCTCCTCACGAAGCATTATGCTGGCAAAATCAGAGATAAGACCGGCGGCCAACAGAGTGTCAACGCACAGTGAACAATATGACAATGGATTCGGCGACATCGACCGAAGCCACAGTGCATCATCACCTTTGTTGTTGGCAAGGTCATGCAGCACTCCTCGAAAGAGGATCGGCGGCCGTGCACACATCACGCTGCGTTGCTCCTGCCCAGACTGTGACCTCACCTACTAGCACGAAACCGCGTACCTGAGAAGTACCTGGCGTAGCAATCGTCATTCTGGCCATTGCACAGCATCTCGCTTCCGCTCCTGGGTCTGCTACCTTCATGGATATGGCAGGAAGCTCGACACGGACATGCTTACCACGACGATGACCTCCAGCTCGGTACGTCACGTCTCAGCCGATTCAGGCGCTCACGGCTGGGCACTGGCAAGCAGCGCGGTGATGGAGTTTGGGGTCGCATGCCTGGATCATATGCACGTTCACCGCTTGAGGCAAGCCGAGCTGCTACAGCGACAATAGCCGCCGCCGTCGTGGACCCTGCTCGCTGATCACTCTTCTCTTGACGTCGCTGCAGTTGATGCCACTCAATTTGCCATTCAATTTGCCATTTGTACGAGCTGTTTCGGCGTAAATGCATCATTCTGACTGTAGGAGGGCACAGAAATAAACAGCGGGTGCATCCTTTTACGGCTGTACGACGTTGGCACATGCTACCCCGCAACTTCATCACCACCAGCAGCTATCTGTGCACTGCAGACGTGCCATCTCACTGGCCGAGAGCGAGATGACGTGCAGCACAGCGGGACGCCTACCTAGGGGCTGGCAGCGCAATGCGATCGGAGCGGCCTCAGCAGCGGCCTTTCTCGAGTTGGAGCAAGAGTGAAGCCGACCCCCACGCACTACCACGCGCACATTGCATTATGAAGCATATACGCAGCAGCCACGACCGAATCTCAAGGTCGATGGTTACGAGTCTGACGCTCGCTAACGAGTTAGATGCAGTCGACTCCGTTAATGGACGTCGGCTGCACGACATCAGTTCCCCCACTGATACTGCGCTCACGGACCATGCTGCAATGCTGACCTCCTGTTCAGGCTCAGGCACCTAAAACGCCATGATTCGTGCTTCCCTAGACCACTTAACACGACCACGGATGACGTACATTAGCCTGGATTGTGGCCTGCATCTTCTGGCATGCGTGACGCGCTCGCCCTTCGGCAGAGCAACATGTCGCAACACACAGTAGCTATCACAGCTAGTCATACCTCGGCAAGTAGAAAACACGCTTGTTCCCAATCAGGCAAGTCTGTGCAATCACAGCAAACAAAAAAGTGAATGCTGTCAAACTGCCCGATTGGGAAGGATCTTGGATCTGTTGATTGCTGGCCGGTAGGAGGTGAAACCTTGCTGCACCAATCAGCTTGTTGCGTGAGCGAGCCACTTACACCAATCAGCGTTGATGCTTCACCTTCACCTCAGTACGCGAATTGCAGAGCGGTGCGCCGTCGTATGCCTGCACGACACTGCTTATGTACTCAACCAATACGCACATTACAATTAGGAGGTGTTTGGGTACCTGTAGACCGCCTTGTTATGTAGTATAAGATGACGTAGTACTAGCACTGACTGTTTTTGCACAACCATTGCATTCTAATCTTTCGTCTTTTTTGGCTGCGTGGCGCCGGGGTTCGTAGCATGTTCTTGAAAAGCTTTGGGAGGAGAGAAAAGAGACCGAGCAGTGCGCCATCTAGCACTTCTGCGCAGACTACCAATACGCAGTAAAATACTTCTCAAGTCTCGGAACCGTGGTGGGAAAAACTTACACGCGCACGCGAAGAGTAGGCTCTGATGTCGTTGATTCATTATTCATAACCCATAAACTACTGTGATAACAATATCTCCATCCAAAACGCCTGCCAAACCCTTTCGCCATGCCAGTCCGCTCAACACGCACCCTACCTCTCCCTCTTCACATACTTATACTCATAAAGTTGGCCCCTTCCCTTATCCTCACCATCGCCACACTCCTCTCTCCCCCACTGCCTCAACAGCACCTTGCCCAACAACTCCTTCTCGCCTGCAGCACTGCGTTGGACCGCCTCCCACTGTCCGTCGCGCTTCCCCACAACCGTGCGCGCGCGCTCTTTCATCAACTTGGACAGCAGGTGGGCGAGCTGCTCATCCATGGCGGCGTTGATGGCGGCGTGGTCTGCGGCTTGTGAGTCGAGGCGAGACTGCAGCGCGGAGACCTCTGTGCGCAGGGAGGCGAGGGCAGATTCGTGGGAGGTTTTGAGAGCGGAGATGGCGGATGCGTGGGTGGATTTGAGGGTTTTGAGAGAGGAAAGCTGGGTTTTGATGATGTCGCGAAGGGTGGCAATTTCCTGGTCTTTGGAGTCGTCGGGGGGCGTGGAGAGGGGGAGGGGTGTCGTAGTGTTGTCTGAGTCTGAGGGTAGAGCGGCGGTCTGCTCGTGCTCTGCACGCAAGTCGTCGATCTCAGTTTGCAGACGCTCGACGTCTTTCTTCAGCCGGGATTTCTCCTTTCTTTCTTGCGTGAGGAGAGCGCCGGTTTTGCGCACTGCGTCTTCGGCATTGTCACGCACGTCTTGGAGCATTGCTGCGTGTCCTTCCACCAGGTCTTCGTGCTGAGACTTCAGCTCTCTGAACTTGCTTTCGGCTTCGAACTTGAGGTCTTTTGTGCTGGCAAGCTTCTTGTCCACTTCTGCTAAACGTCGCTCTGCTTCTGCACGTACATCGATCAGGCGCTCATTTGCGTCAGAAAGATCATGAGATAGACGCTCTGCATCCGTGCGGGCGATTCCGTTCTCGCGATGGGCTTCAGCAAGTTGCGTACGCAGTGTTGCAAGGCTGAGCTCGAGACTACTGACGCGGCCCTGTGCTGTGTTTTGTTGGCGCGAAAGTTCGTCTCGTTCCATGACATGTTGCGCGATAGCCTCATCTTTCGCCGTGAGCTGCGATTGTAGCTGCTCGTCTGTCGTCGGGCTGCTGCTCTTCGTTTTCAAGGCTGCAAGGGCGGTTCGCTGTGTCTCAAGCTCGGCACGTATTGTTCTCACGCTAGCATTAAGGTCAAGGTTCGTTTGGAAGAGCTGTGCTTTTGCAGCAATGTCTGCTTGAGCGCATTCGAGTGAGAATCCGGTGTCTTGAAGATTCATCTCGAGGTGAGTTATGCGCGAGAGGTGCTGATCCTTCTCCAATATCGAGGCAGCATGGATTGCCTCTCGTGCCTGTGATTCTTCCTGGGCAACCTTCAGTTTTGACGTTGCCCGTTCCAGATTTTCTTGAAGAGAGTCTGCGCGCTGCTGGAGCAATGTAAGCCTGTTCTGCAGTTCGGCTTTCTCTGCGATGTGTTCTTCTTCGTTCTCAAGGTGTTGCTGGCTTGGCGCTTCATTTATGCTTTGACTCTGCTGCTCGTTCAACTTCTTGAGCTCGTTCATATTTGCCCGCATGTCTTGCAGCTCTTGCGATTTCGCCGTTGCTTCTGTACGAGCGTCGCGCGCGGAGGTTCTCAGCCCTCTCAGCTCCCGTTCGTGGTCGTCCAGCTGCGCTTGTTCGGCTCGTGCACGATCCTCTTGCAGCTTTTTCTCAAGCTGCTGCAGACTCGCCGCATGTGTGTCTTCCAAGTCCTTCAGCCTGGTTTCGGCGGAGGCAGCAGCCGCATCTTGCTTGGCACGCTGTTCTTCCACAGAACGTTCGAGCTGCGCAACAAGGTCCTTGTGCTTGTAGTTGTCATTACGTGCGGCTTCGAGCTCGCTCCTAGTGTATGAGAGGATTGTCTCGAGCTCGGTGATACGGGTGCGGGACGCAAGCTCCTGCTGGTCCAGACGCGACAGCAGATGGGTAATGCGCTGGTCAGCCGACTCCTGGCCGTCGCCAGTCGTGGGCGAGGGGTGGTGGACGACGGTCTGCTGAGTGGACTTGCGTGGGGTGTCACCGTCCTCGACGGTGGCCTGCAGCGGGCGGGCTTTGGGCGGCGGGGCGCGCAGGATCTGCAGCATGCTCTGGCAAGGGACGCGCATGGGACTGCTGGCGGGGACGTGGTCAAGTTCGGTGTCGGGCAGCGCGCTGAGGAAGCTGCGCACCTTCTCCTCGTTCTCCATGGACCGCTCTGACGCCGGCGTGCTGTAGTCACGGCTGGCAGTGGTGCCGTGGACGCGCACCGTGGGCGATGCCGCCGTGGATGCCTCGACGGCTGCTTGGTCGCCCTGCTCGGCCGCATGGCACTCCCTACTTCTCTCCTGCCGGCTGCCGCTGCGCTGTGCCTCTTTGCGCGACTTCACATGGGCGGGCAACAAGTCGGCCGTCATCCAGTAGGTCATATTCGTGGTGAAGTCGTCCGGGCCCTCAACCTCGCTGGTATCGACACGGTCCAAGGGCGGCTCGTAACTGCCCTCCAGCGCAATCGATTCAAATGTCGAATTCAGACCCAACGCGTCCAAATCCATTTCATACTGCGAGCCATCCTCGGAGCTGCTGCGCGGTGCCGTGCTGCGTCGCGGGGAGCGTGTGCGTGTCGGGCTGGCCGTGTACGACGAGTGTGTTCGCGCCATCGCTCGCTACATGAGTATGCAGTTCGAGCACGTCGCCGGTGTCTCTTATTCGCAGACTAAGAATTATCGTGTTGTCGTGTAAACAGTAAACAGTGCCTGTGACGGCGCTCGGCGCGACACAAGCATGCGCTAGTAAATTCCCAACCCGTCTCAACACCACAGGTCAGCCATTTGTTCTCTACAACCTTGCACAGTACACCGACATGACCTTGGCACCATTTGCGTCGATCCGCAGGCTTGCGACGATGAACGTTATGGCAAAACAGTCCCGGCCTGTCTTTACATCCGGGCGATTTCCGCGTTTACATGCTACGGGCACAGGGCCAACGCGAATGTACGCCTCGCAACCCGGCACGCCTGCTATCCAGCGTCCAGCCTTCCGAAACATGTCGGACGTTCAAAATTACTTCATTACATCTGATCTGGTCCCGCTTACTGTGTTGTGTAAAAAACTCCCTCCAATGGCCCATGACGTTGACATACGTGAGCTTTTTGAAGAATCTGGGTTGGAAGTGTCTGTTGCTTGCCCTCACCTCGAAGATTGGTGACACTGATCTCCAACAGGCGCCATATATTGATGTCGTATGATCCTGCTTCTGGCGTCAACCGGTCTGCGGCTGTGGTCGTTTTGACTGACGGTGACGCGGTTAAGAATGCAATCAATGAGCTCGACAACACAGCTCTATTCAACAGCAAAATACACGTCCTGCCCTATTCTCCGCCGCCAAAAGCATTTAAACCGACCCTTCACTGGGGCTGGAGAGCATCGAAGCAATCTAGTCCAAAGAGGGCGAAGCTACGTGATCCGCCGCTGCTTCCACCAAAGGGCATCTTCGCGCCTTATCGCGAGGGACGGGTTGTTGGGGTAAGCACAAATATCGCTGTGCACTCTGACTTCATGTACCACATTTTTCACACCTACAATGTAGATTGTCTTTCGAAGCAGATTGAATACAGGCAGGGCCAGGACCAACTAAATGCCACGATGCTGTGTTTTTCTACTCGTAAGGAGGCTGATGAAGCCGTGCGAATATTCGATGGACAAGTGGTCAACGGTCACAAAATACAGGTAAAACATTGGCAGCTCCCTCGGAAATTTCTTGGTGCATCGTGGGACGGAGGACGAAAAGGAGCGCATTTCTCCGGACGTGACCAGGGAAGCGCTGGAGGCACTAATTTCGAAAGCGTAAGTTCTTTGCTCCAAGCAGGAGCTGAAGCCATGCTTCACTTTACTATATTCATCTATGGTAAAACGGTTTGCTAAGTCTTTTGTGCAGGCACAGGACGAATTGCTGGCGAAGGCTATTTTGGGGAGAAACGACCGCAAGCTATGGGTCCCTAATCACACGTATTGATAGCCCCGCGACCGTTGTTACATAACATCAAGACAATCGTAACAAACACGCCTAAGGCTTGCAGCACCATACAGTTAGATCGCCCTAAGACCATCACTCGCCAGCACCCAGGCTTTCCATCGGATCCCAGCTCGCTACAACCACTCTTTCCACCACCTCACCGCCGCCTCCTTCCCTTTAGCCATCGCCTCGCGCTCCCCCTCCACCTTCTCATCCCCCTTGGTCAAACACCCATGCTGTACGCCCGGGAAATGTACCCACTCAAACGGCGTCTTCCCCGTCTCAATCAGCGCCCTGAACGCATGCACCTTCATCTCATCCGGAAACTGGACATCCTTCTCCGGCGCAAGAAACATAACCGGCACGCCGAGCCCATCAAGATCCTCGTTCATCACCCAGCTTGGGCGCGCACACACTATCGTATCGACGAGCCCTACCTGCGCGAGGCGCAGCACTCCCCACCCGCCGTAGCAGAAGCCCACGGCCCCGAGCTTGGAGAACCCGGCGCTGCGCAGCGCTCTTGCGACAGCGAAGATCTGGGGCTCCCGGATGGGGCGGGCGTTGCGCGCGGAGAAGCCAGCCAGGTCGATGTCAGCCCAGCGGCCGGCGAGGATGGCGGATGCGTCGAGGGCCTCGCCGCCGAAGAAGTCGGGGAGGAAGACTGTGACGTTTGCCTGGGGGGGTTGTCAGCTTTGTATATCCTGTACCATACTTTCCCACTATCTTCCCGCGCGGCTCGTTTCTCAAGCACTCCTCCCGTTCACACAGTTTATTCCAGCTCATGCAGCAAGTCCACAAGCGGTAACAAGGTTAAACAATGAAGTGAACAACACACCTCCCGCGCATAGTGATCAGCAAGCACCCTCGCGTTCTTGAACCCCCAACCTAACGCATCATGCACGTACAACACCGCCTTCTCCCTGTTCTCACCCGTGACATACGTCGGTAGCCCCGCGATCTCCTCTTCCCTACCTGCGGGCGTGCCGTCCCACTGGAACGAGGTCAGGCAACAGGGGCTGAACGTGCTCTTTTGTGCCATGGTGAGAAAAATGGAATTTATAACACTGTGTGGTTTGCGTTTGATAGAAAACGAGAATAGGGCTCTTAGAACTGTAGATGTGCAGATAAGGAGGCCCAGACGATAGCTAGGGCTTTTTGTATACAGACCATAATTGAGTTGATGTGGTGCGCGTCAGATTACATGCTGACTGCATAGCAGCGGATGTATCGCGCGGTTATTGGCCGCACGTGGGTGACTTGACGGAATTCCGTGCGAGACTGCGCGAGGGAGGGGAATGCGTAGTGCGCTCGCTATGGAGTTAAGGAGTTTAAGGTCGAGTGGTTGTGACGGCAAGGGGTCAGTGGTGTGGTATGCTGGAAGTGGATGAGATTCATGTTTGAACGACGGTCCTTTCGGTTTTTACATAGCGTCCACGCGTTGATTCGCGCGAGTCAAAGCCAATTCAGAGATGAAGTTTTGGCACAGCAGAGGTACTGGTGCAATACGATCTTGATTATTCACAGGAGGAAACTAATGTAGATCATGGAGCGCAAGCGGAGCGCAAACATGGTATAAACGGGTGTAGCGCCTGTTGAAGGCCTGGCGCTGTTGAGAGGCCAAATGCATCTAAATCTAAGCAACGCAACGGAAGTGATGGGCGTTTTTTTCCTTTCCCGCGAGTAGGCAGACAGCCTCCCCTGTACAGAGTGATGAACTCTGCGCCTGAACGCCGTCCCATGCCAAGTGTGGTATATAGTATATGTGTGTCGAGAAAACCAGGGTAAGGACTGTAGTGGTTGAACAGCGTGTGCTCACTTCCTGTTGATGAGACTCAGGAACTCTTCACGCGTCTTTGCAGCCGAGCGCATGGCGCCGAGCATGCAGCTTGTGGTTGTGGTTGCGCCCGTCTTTTGAACGCCGCGCATAACCATGCAAAAATGACTAGACTCGACGACGACGGCAACACCCTGTGGTTGCAACATCTCGGACAGAGCGAGTGCAACTTGCTTGGTCAGGCGTTCTTGGACTTGTAGACGGCGAGCGAACATCTCGGCGATGCGGGCAAGCTTCGAGAGGCCGATGACTCGGCGATTGGGGATGTAGCCGATGTGCATCTGGGACGGTCAGTATTCGAGTCAGGCGTTTTGCGGTACGAGACGTACCTTGCCGGTAAAAGGCACTAAATGGTGTTCGCAGAGCGAGAAGATCTCAATGTCCTTGACAATGACCAGCTCGTCGTGATCCTCGTGGAAGACAGCGCCGTTGACGATGTCGCGCAGATTCTCCTCGTAGCCCTTGGTAAAGAACAGCATAGCTTTGGCATAGCGTTCGGGTGTGTCCAGCAGACCCTCGCGGTCAGGATCCTCGCCAAGGCATTCCAGCATAGTTCTCACAGCACCAGACAGCTTCTTGAGGTTCTCTGCCTTCTCTTCGTCGGTCGCTTCCTTCCTGCTCCGTGTGCCTTTGCTAGGCCAACTAAGCCCATCAAAGTCGATTGTGGGGTGCTGTGTGTAGGGGCTGTGAGCGCGGCTGGTGGCCAGCGGGGTCTGCGACTCGTAGCGGTCTTCTACGTCTACCCCCCCGTTCTTGATTGTGTGTCTGTTGTGCATACTGGCGCCGTTGATGTCGGCACTTGGGCTCTTGGTGCCCTCTGGGAAGTAGCTGGCCGGTCCATCGAAATTCACAATCTGACGACCACGCTCCGACAACTGGATGGCGTGGTGCAGACTCTCTCGCTCTTTCTGGTCGCGCGACTTGACACTCTGCCTCAGCGGCGAGCTGTTGTGTGGTTGCGAGCCTCCATTCACATGCGCGGGAATGGCGGACGGTTTGGTCTGCTCGTCCATTATTGCTGCGGGGGAATTTTGCGGCCAAAAAGCTCTGGGAGGGGCAAAGCTATGGACGTGGACTAGGTGCGTCTAGGTGTGAATGGCGTGCTTAGGAGTATAAGAGCAGCACAGGAGCCTGGATAGCAGAGTCAGATCTGGCGCATGCTCGTTCGGAGACATCGCGACAGATGCGGGACCCGTGAGCCATATTCGAATAACTTTCTCTTGACCGAAAAGGCCTTAGCCGGCCGATGACGCTGGTTCGTCGGGGCCAGGAGCGGGAGGCCAACCGAAGGAAGGCGCAGTCACGGGTCTGCGAGCGGCGGTCGGTTCAAGCAGGAACGCCGACTTCAGCACCACCACAACACCACCAGCACCACCGCCCGCCGCCGCCCGTACCCATCATCAACGCACCTGCGCAGGTATGTGACTAACTCCTAAAAGCGC